>JASSRZ010034249.1:1218-15201 GCA_032164315.1 Malacoctenus gilli | reverse complement strand
TATTTTACTCTAACAAACTCTTGATTGAATAACAGGTCAATACCAATGATATGAAGACATTTGTAGGTCCTATTGTCTAAGCAACCCCCTGTTCTGGTTTTACTGATACAAAGAAGCTTTGATTCATTCATAGATAGCTTAGTAATTTAGCAAATGCACACAAACTACTATGCTTTCATATAAGGAGCTCAGTGATTTCTTTCATTGTTGGGTGTAAAATAGGGCTAGAATCATCCAGATGTGAAAGGATGCAGATGTGTTAGAATGCAGGTGTTTAAGGAGCCTATTTGTGAGTTGTAATGCCACAGTTCCATCTGTGTGTTTTCCAGGCAACCTCGTGCTGAAGCATTCGTGTTGTTGTGCTGTGTCACATGATGGGCGTCCAGAGTCCATAAAACAGCCAGTATGTCTTCACTCTCCGAGTTACCCACGCGCGGGTCAGACGTCGACGTGACCATAACCAGGGTCCACTTGCATCCTCTTTGCGTGCTCGTGGAATTCTGGGGGAAGTTCAGCGAGAAGCGGACGGCGGAGTACGAGCGCCTGGCCAAAGACATCCAGTCCCCCGGCGACCCCTTCCAAAGCCTCGACGGGGCGCCTGGCGACCAGTGCTTGGTCCAGATCGACGGCGTGTGGTACAGGTGCCGCATCGTGTCCAGGAATGGCTCGGCGTACAGGGTGTTTCTCATTGACAGAGGGATCACGTTCAGTCCCGGCATAAGCGGGCTGTCGTGGGGGAAAGAGGAGCACTTCCACCTGCCCCCCGAAGTGGAATTCTGCGTGCTGGCCAACGTGTTGCCTCGGTCTGCCGAGAACAAGTGGTCTCCCGTGGCTCATGAATTTTTAAAGTCCCTCTCGGGGAAGTCGGTGAGGGCGCACGTGCAAGACGTGCTCGTGCCGCACAGGACCTTCCTCCTGCACGTCCCTTGCATATCGGCCCAGATGTATGAGATGGGGTTTGCCAAGAAGCTGTCTCCAGAGGTGTTCCGGGACTTTGTGCTGACGTCCATGCAGTGCAACAGCGACGCCGCGGCTTCCCCGGAGCGCCAGCCGCCGGCGGGCGAGCGGCTGCGCAAGCAGGACGCGTTCATGTACCCCGAGCTGCCGGAAGGGACCGTGGAGACCGTTGTCGTCACGGAGGTCTCGAATCCCCAGAGGATTTTCTGCCAGTTGAAGGTCTTCTCGCTGGAGTTGAAGAAGCTCTCGGAGCAACTCTCGCAGAGCTTCGAAGGCAGAGTGTCCAACTGCGTCGTCGGCGCCGACATGATCGGGTACCCGTGTGCCACGCGGGGGACCGACGGCCGGTGGTGTCGCTCGGTGCTGCAGCAAGTGTTCCCAACCAACAAGATGGTGGAAGTGCTAAACGTCGATTACGGAACGAAGCAGTTTGTTCAAGTGGAGAACGTGAGACCCCTCACCGGGGAGTTCTTCCGAATGCCGGTGGTCACCTACGTCTGCGCCCTCTACGGCGTCATGGACAACGGGGTGGGCTGGACCACCCACCAGATCGAATACCTCCGGTCGCTCCTCTTGCTCAAGACTGTGATCGCCAAATTCGAGTACCAGAGCATCTCCGAGGGCGTTCACTACATCACGCTGTACGGAGACGAGAACACGAACATCAACAAGGCGTTCAGGTTGAAGGAAAGCCGGCTGCTGGAGTGTGAGAAACCACTCGGACGTTTTGCCATCGGTAGCACCGGCGCTAGTCCACCGCATCCAACCCTGCTTGAAAGAAAGATGGCAACTCTTGGACGGGTTGTTGAAGAAAAAGCACCGAGCGCGGTCCTGGACGACCCGCCAGCTGAAGACCTCCCCCTGAACTCGTCGGTGAAGGCAACTGTTCAACACGTGTCAAATCCGTCAGAGTTTTGGATCCAAACACAGAAACATACTGAGGCCTTCAATCGGGTGATGGATTGCATCAACCGCTCGTACAAGGAGTCCCAAAGTATAAACGTGGTGAGAAATCCAACTGTTGGGCTCTACTGTGCAGCCAAGGCAGAAGATGGTGACTTCTACAGAGCAACTGTGACCGAAGTCGGCGAGAACCAACTCAAAGTGTTCTTCGTCGACTACGGAAACTCTGAGGTGGTCGACGGCAGGAACGTCAAGACCCTCCCGGCCGAGTTCCAGACGGTGCCACGACTGGCTCTGAAATGCTCCCTGTACGGCGTCGCACCGAAAGGCGGCAAGTGGACTCAAAGTGCCTCGGAGTTCTTCATCAACGCGGTCACTGATAAAGTTCTAGACGTGTATGCGACGGGAAAATGTGACGACAGCTATGTTGTCCAACTAACAGACCCTGAGGGAGAGAAAAACATCAGTAAACTAATGTGCAGTCATGACTTTGCTGAACAGGCGGAATTTCAAAGGCATCCGAGAGACAGGACGGCAACGCGGACGGCCGTTCCGCTTCCCACGCTGCCTCAAAGTACCAGGCTGCCGGGCTCAGGTACTTTTGGGAGCAGTGGAATATCTATTCAGACCCAAAACCCAGTTTGCCCGACCTCAACCGAAAGAACGGCCGCCGCCTACAAAGAGTGCATGTTTCCCATCGGGAGTGTCCTCGACGTCAACGTGTCCTTCATCGAAAGTCCAAACGACTTCTGGTGCCAGCTGGTACGAAACGCGGGGTGTCTGAAGTGGCTCATGCATGACATGCAGGCCTATTATGAGGACAGCAAGTTTGACGGCGTCATCGAAACCGCCTGTGTTGCGCGCCACCCCGACAACAGGATGTGGTACAGAGCGCTTGTGATTCACAAGCACGAAACGGCTCACGTCGACGTGTTGTTTGTCGACTACGGCCAGACGGAGACGGTCCCTGTGGGCGACCTGAGGAGGATCAAACCAGGGTTCCTCGCTCTGAACGGTCAAGCCTTCCGATGCAGCTTGCTGAACATCTCCGACCCCATGTCCGCCGTCACTCAGTGGAACGAAAAAGCCGTCGCCAAGTTCCACGACTTCGTGGAAAGCGCCGCGTCCAACTTTGTGATTTTGAAGTGCACCATATATGCCGTCATGTACAGCGAGCAGAGGATCGTCTTCAACATCGTGGATCTGGAGACGCCCTTCGAAAGCGTGGGCACCAGTCTGGCCAACTTTGGGCAGGACGCGCCTCCCAAGAAGGGCCCCGGGCCGTCCTTCCGCCTGGACACGTACTACTACTCCACACATGGCGTCAAGACCGGATCCGAGGAACAAGTCACCGTGACGTGCGTGAACACCATCAATCGGTTCTATTGCCAGCTCGAAAAGAACGCGGAGGTGTTGGCAGATCTTCAGCTGAAAGTGAGCCGTCTCTGCAAGCAGCTCGAAAACGCGAAGCTCCCGTCGGTCTTTGGAATGATGTGCTTTGCGAAGTACACCGATGGGCAGTGGTACCGGGGGCAGATCAAGGCCACGACGCCAGCGCTCACGGTTCATTTTGTGGATTACGGCGACACCATTGAGGTCGCCCGCTCGGACTTACTGCCGGTCCCCAAAGAGGCGATCGACATCATGTCCGTGCCCGTGCAGGCCATATTGTGCGGTCTCTCGGACATCCCCGGCAACGTTCCCAGCGAAGCGAACGGCTGGTTTGAGACGAAGGCCACTGAATGCAACTTCCGGGCGCTTGTGGTGGCCCGGGAACCCGACGGGAAGCTGCTGGTTGAGCTGTACTGCAGAAACGAGCAGGTCAACACGAAGCTCAAGAAGCTGTTCCACATCAAAATGCCGGCCGAAGAAATCGTTGTCCACAAGGGTCACGGAGATCACACGCAGCCCCCCAAGAAGAACTACCCCGCTCTGCAACCCAACAAAACGAGAGAGGAAGAAAAGTCCAACGACGAGACGCTTAAGTCTGCGCCCAAGTCCACACGGCAACTTTGTGACAATGGTCAGAGAGCCAAAGCGTCCGTGCAACAGTACACACATCCGAGGCAAAGGCAGTCCGGTGGGAACATGTCCAGTGATTGTAAGCCCGCCACCGAACAGATCGAACCAAGCAAAGAAGATGCCAAACTGCTCATCAGGTCGGAATCCCTCGACAAAGAGGAAACGGAGGAACTGCCCAGAGCTTCAGACCTTCCCCCGAAGCCCCTCGCATCTGGAATGACCGCTGACGTTTACGTCTCGCACTGCGACAGCCCCTTGAGTTTCTATGTGCAGTTCGTCAGAGAGGAGGATGAACTCGTCTCCTTGGTTGAAAGTCTCAATGATTCAAAGTCAACTGCGAGAAATCGCGCAATCAAAGATGTGCACCCAGGCGACCTGATCAAGGCGGAGTTTGCCGATGACTCCTCGTGGTATCGGGCGGCGGTAAAAGAGCTGCTGGAAGACCAAACGGTCCTCGTTGAGTTTATCGATTTCGGGAACACAGCGAAGATACCGGTCTCCAAGCTAAGCACCCTCCACAAATCCTTTGTGCGTTTTCCCGTTTATAGCACTCAGTGTATGCTGAGCGACGCTGTTGACTTTCGGAGCGAGACTCTGCTCGATCCAGAGGCGGTGTCGGCTTTCAAACAGGCTGTCGGCGGCGGCGGCGACAAGGTTTTGAAGTGTCGGTTCATCAGGCAGACGGGGTCCGCGTGGGAAGTCGGTCTCGAAGACAACGGGGTGAATGTGAAGTGCAAAGACTTGATCCAGCGCCCAGAAACCCCCCCAGAGAAGCTCGGACACATCAACATCCAACCGGCAGAGACCTCTGACGACGGACCCTCACAGGAAAACAGTCAAGAATCGTCGGAAGAACCTCGCTCGCTCTTCTACCGCCAGCAGGAGTTTTCAGACGGCGAGGAGTTAGACGCCTACATCTCAACCATAATCGATGCTCAGACCTTCTGGTGCCAGCCGGCGAACTCCGAGGTGCTTAACAAGATAACGTTGGGTGTAGCTGAGGTTGGGAAGGCCTCGGAACAGACGTGCATCTCCCAGGCCGCCCTGAAGCCCGGCAGCGCCTGCATCGCTCTCTTTCCCGACGACCGCTTCTGGTACCGCGCGGAGGTCACCGGCAGCGGCAGCGGCGAGCTGGACGTCCTGTTTGTCGACTACGGCAACAAGTCCCGAGTCGCCGTCGCAGATGTGAGAGAGATCCCCCCTCACTTGGTGGAACCCCCCCCTCAGGCGATCCTGTGTGAGCTGGAAGGCTTCGACCCGGCGCGCGGCTCTTGGGACGGCGGCGCGGCCGACGGACTGTCCGCCCTCGCCGTGGATAAAATGTTGCAGCTGACTTTCGGCGAAGGGAAAGCGGCGGGACAGAAGACCAAGTGGGCCGTGCGAGTGAGATGTGAGGGGCAGGTGATAAACGAGAGGATGAAAAGATGGTGGAAAAGCTTCACAACCGAGGGCAAACTCGAGGCGCAGGATTCAGCCGCGATTGCATTTGTGATCCCCAAAATACAAATTACCCAAGATGCCGATGACTCTGAGTATTCTCCTCGAAGCAGAGACTCCAGTGATGAGCACCGGTTGGTGGAGACCGCAGACACTTGTACAGCAGATGACGAAGAAAGCGTCTCTACTGAATTGGGGAAGGTGGTCAAAGCAACGGTGGCGCCTTCCAAAGGGGTCTCACCTCCTGATGTCGCAGATGACCACGTGCTGGTTGTCCTGGATGAGAACGATAACCGAGAGGATTTGACTTCAAGCTATTACGTGGATTCAGAAGTTTATAAACAAGCTGAGATTGGACACTCTTCCATGGAGGACATAGTCGGAAAAGAAGAGTCTTCTTTTTTCCTGGACGAGACCCCCAAAGAGGATGTGGGTACTTCCCCCAGCCAAACAAAGGAGGCTCCTCCTGAAGAGCTCCTGATGTTCTCTGGTGAGCGACAAATGCAATTTATGCTTATTTTTGCACAGAATTTGACATTTGAATGTTTATTGAAGGTGTTAAAAGTCATTTAGAAAGTGTCAACTTGAATTGACCAAAACTGTGAAGCAGATTCCCGCATTTCATCAGATAAAAGGTTCAATTGTTGTCCACTGCGCTCTCGTCACAGATCCTGACGTCAGAGTCGCTGGTTTCGCAAGCGAGACCTCCCGGACGAGTTTGTCAGCTGCAAAGATGGTAAGCTTTGGTTTAAATTGTAAATAGATGAACACTGCCGATAAATCTGTTGGATAGATTGCAAACAAATGTGGTGTTTTTCATTTGAAAAAGGTTCCTCGCGTAATCGTTCGTCCAGCGGAGAGTGTTGATCAGAGTCTGGTGACTGACAACAGAATGGAAATGTCACAGAAGGTACAGCAAAGAACAATACAACTCCTCAGTCATGTTAGGAAACATTAACGATATAGTGGTCTGTTTGTTTTTTTGTTTTACAGACTCCGACTGCATTCGCTCCGCCCTCCTTAGTCTTTGCTTTGCCACACCTGCTTGGTGAGGGATTCTTTCAGTAATTCTCCCAATAATTAGGTTGTTGCTTAGATTAGAGACCCACTTTCTCCAGCAGTATGTTATGGGGGCTGGAGACCAGCCCAGCTGACAATGGAGAAAGAAATCAGTGTCACCTGTGTTGGGTTAAGTTCTCATCTTCAGGATCGTGTTGTGTGCTCACAGATGTTCCCGCTGGGCGAGAGTCTGAAGTCGGGAAGGTCCCCCAAGAGAAGGCGCCAGTGGTCGAGGTAATCCAGATGTGCAGGTCTTCCACCAGGGTGGTTTTCCAGTGACTCCGTCCTTGACTCGGCCTTCAGGGCAGACAGTGACGCTCTGCTGTGTTTCAGGACTCGCTCAGGGAAGGAGAGGACGCCGCTCAACACGAAGATGCACACTTAGGTTTGTCAACAACATGTCCGAATATTTGCGATCGAAGTCAAACCGGGGTTTGAAACTCCTTCACCAACACATCCAATCGTCTCCTCGCGCAGTTGTGCTCGTAGATGCTGATGCAGCTGCCGCCGAGCCCCGCCGTGACCCGGTTCCCTCTGCAGAGACGGTACCTGTTGATGCACTGCTGCTTTGTCTGAAATCAAATTGAAGAAGTTTCTCACGCGTGGACGTTGGTCTGCGTCCAGGCTCAGGTGTTGGACGAGCTGCTGTGTTTAGTCGAAGAGTTGACAGATGTTTGCAAAGGTGAAGGACTCGAATTGTTTACAATCCAGTTCTGCATCCTCGTTGCTCTGATGGGAGCTGTCGTTTACCTCTGGAGTTGAGTTTTTTCATCGTTGGCTCCGCAGGTCCGACGGAGTCGAGCGACGTCCTTGAAAGGACCGGTGCTGCCGCAGAGGAAGTATTGATTCACTTCACAGTGAGTTTCTCTACATTTGGCCTGCGTGCCGAGCGTGTTGTTTGTCCTCTGAAGAGGTGATATATAAAAAGAGTTCCCTTCCTGAAAGTGTCCCGACGAAGAGATTCTGGATCCGCAGCAGCTGCACAAAGACGCCCAAACAGCTGCCGCCGAGCCCCACTGTGACCCCGCGCTCCCTGCAGAAATGGTTCCCGTTTGTCCGCTGCTGCAGCACGTTCCTGGTTCTGATTCTTGAATGAAGAAAAAAGCTTTGAGTTGTGAATGTTGTCTCCTGTCGCTGCTCAGGATGAGAGGTGTGACAAGCTGATGAGTTTGTTTGAAGAGAGCCAATCGCAGGAGTCCAGTGACGAGAGGGAGGAGACCAGTGCCGGAGCAGAGCGTCTGAGCGGCGCGCCGGCAGAGGAGATGTTACTCCACCTCACAGTGAGTTTCCTAAAGCTTCGAATACACGAGGAGCAGGTGGCTGAATGGGGAGGATGGCGTTCTCAGGAGAAGCGATCTCATACACGTTCCTTTTATCCTCAGGATGACATTCCGTGTCTGCAGCTCCTGCTCGCCGACGCTCACGCCGCAGCAACAGAGCCGCGCGTTGACCCAGTCTTCTGTGCGGACGCAAGGCTTGCTGGTCCACAGCTCGGCGAGGAGGAGCTGTTGATCAGCTTCACTGTGAGTGGATACTGTACTGCAGGCCAGAGCTCAGACTTGTAGAAGCTCTCCGGAGAACTGATGTGGCCTTTCTTCCCTTCAAGGTTCCTCAGGAAGAGGCTGATCCTCCACTGACACACGACCTTTTCACGCTGCTCGCCGAGGAGTCGACTGAGGTAGACGAGCCGCTTCCTGATCCACACGAAAAGTCTTTCCTGCTTTAAAGGTGCAGAACAGCGGATGACGTGTTATTTCTGTACCTGCAGGTTCAGGATGAAGTCGTCGGTAAGCCAGCGCAAAATCAACGAGCTCAGTGTTTCAGCCAATAATGGAGAGCCTCACCTTCGACTTAAAACGCTGCACCAGCGCCATCTATAGGGTTACTCACCTGGCTCTCAATGACAGAACGTGCAGTTTGCAGACTGTTTGTCTCCCCAGTTTCCTCCTCAGGTGACTCAGTGGAGGCCAAAGGAGTAGAAGATGAGCCGTCGTCGCTTATGGAGGTCTGACAGATGTTTCATAGATAGTTTGGTCAGTTTGAGCAGGAACTGCAGCGTCTCAGTGTTTCCGTCCCGTTTTAGGCCGACGCGCCGGACGTGGCTTCGCGTCCGTGTGATGAGAAACCTTCAGGTTCAGCATTTCAACCTTTCAGCTATTCTGACGAACAGATACTTCGACTTTACCTCGTAAATATCGTCTCCCTCTTTGCTCGCAGCCTCGCTGACTGATCCAGAACCACAAACCTCCACAGCTCAGTTTCCAGATTTGGTAAAAAAAAAAAAAAGAAAAAAAAAGATTTCCAACTATAAACTATGTTAAAACCCATCAAACAACTTAACCTGTATTGATGATGTCTGCTCTGTATGGTTGTGCAGACTTGCCTGCTCCATGAGGTGACCTGCCTTATCGGAGACACCTGTTTGGGAAACATCTGCCGAGGTGCTGACCGCAAAACCCCGCAAAGTTAACGCGTCGACTACGGCAACTACGTTGTGATTTTTACCCAAACGCGTGATTCTCAAGGGAAATCCTGAGGAGACGCATGTTGGGACACCTCATTCAGAGGAGTGAGACTGTCCATTTTGAGCCTGTTTGATTCGTCCCCTGTTTCTCAGAAGCTGGGACAGTGGCCGAGGCCCCCGACCGGCAGGTGACCCCTCCCCCCGAGTGTGAGCCGGTAGGAGAAGGCTGGAATTTACCGGCTCGTCTAAGTACTTGTTTCCCCCCAATCGACTGGATATTCACTGAAAATGTCTTTTAGTGGGAAAGGATGCAAGGCCGGGTGAAATTGTGAATATGTTTGTTCAGGACGGCGTGCCGAGAGACGTCGAGGACAGCGCGCAGACAGAACAAGCGTCGTCTGCCGAAGACGGTTTTGGCAAGTTGTCTCTTCAGAGTTCGAAAACGTCCTCACTTTTCCTGAAATGTTCCAATTTCAAAATAAATGTCAAAAAATCCAACAAAAATAACCCTCCCGCAGGATGTCTGTCCCTATGTTGCGTTCACCGTCGCGTGTCCTTTCGTCTCGCAGAGTCCCAGACGCCGGCTGTGACTCGCCGCCCCGCGGTCGTCTGCGCTGATTCTGCTGACGTGTTACCTGAGCAGCGGCCAGAAGAGTAACTGCCTTTAGTTTCCTTTTGTTTTACCTCAAAGCGAAGTCTTCACTTTTTTTTGTTGTTGTTGTTGTTTTTGTTCCAAATTGTTCTCCGTCTCTGACCCAACGTTTTGTTTTATTGTTCCCCTTTAAAGAAAAAAAAAAAAAAAAGGCCTGCGTATGTTTAAAAAGTTGTGATTTGTCATCAGTATCCTTGTGCACAGTTGTGCTCTTTAAATGTTTCAAGTTGACCTCTAGTGATAAAAACAGCCACGCAAGTGTTTGTTTCGTTGGACTTTTATTTAGGAATCATTCTGGTTCCGGTGGCTTCAAATGTGAAAAACGTCAGTTGTTTCTGTGTTTGCTGTGGAAAGACGCATGCATGTGTTGAAGTTCCTTTTCGGTTGGTTGGAATAAAAACCATCGCAGGTCAAAGGGGACGAGTCCTCGGGTTTTCTTCCTCAATTCCTGCGGTCTGGATGACGACGACGCAGCTGAGAGGTCCTGGACTTATTGGTTAATATTTCCTCTTATTAGATGACACTTAGTCACACACGAGCGTGACTATTCAGGCTTTGTTAAACACGATAAAGATCTAAAAAATAGAGGTTATCTTGAATTTTCTATTAAAAGCTGCACAAACACGTGATGTTTTTCTTGCCTTGATCTCAGATTTTCTGCAACGAGCTTTCCTCTAGAAAATATTTCTAATACATGACAGTGAGGTCATGTGTCAGGTGGGATGTCTTCAAAATAAAAGCGTGCTTGTTGAGGCTTTTAACGAGGACTTTTCTAGTCCTCGTCCGTCAGGGGACACTGGATTCTCTGGCGTCGTCTGCTGGACCAGAGCGGAATCCCGACGTGATTCCAAAGCGGGCATCGGAAAAAGACGACGTCCTTATATACAAACCAGATTTATTGGTATTTTGTTGTGTAAAAATGCAAACAAATCAGGACAGTGTGTGTAGAAAAGTTAACAAGTCGCCGACTCGGGGAGGAACTGTAGAGTGAGTGATGGCACTGGTGGTGAATTAGTGTTTCGACAGGTTTGGTTTCGATCCCAGATGGAGGTTGTTTGTCGTCCGTATTCAAAATTTGAGTCTGCAAATTTCAACCATTCCCTTGGCTGGCCTGCTGGTTCCATACGATTCTCACAGGCTTCATCCCATAATCACACAGCAATCGTAGCTCGTCTCCAGTGAAAGCTTGGATGTCCAAAGAGACGCACATTCGGGGGCTAAAAGAACATGACTCCTCTATTGCTTCTCAGATACACTCAAAAGATTAAACTGATCACGAGGATTTAATAAACTGTTGCTTATCGCGGAAGTAACAGCGAAAAGAAGTACTGAGCTGCTCGTACGCAACATTCAGGCCTGGCGAAGCGACGGCGGCGGCGCCGCCGAGCGCCAAATCTTTCCTGCTGGTGAGGTAGAGATCAGCTTCCCCGTCGGCTGCCGCTCCGAAATGCTAACCCCCGGGTTTAGTTTAGCCCGGAAGGAACCCGCCGAGCGGGCGGCTCGTCGTTCGGGAAGCCGCTGGACCGGGTCTGGCGCTCGAGGCGAATGAGACCAGCCGTCGCCTGGACTCTGAGGGGGTGGGGGTGGGGGTCGTTCTGAGGTATGACGCGGAGCGCGGCGGCGGGTCAGATGGCGGACTGGAGCACGGTGATGTTCGTCCCCTGGATGAGGTTTTCGTCTTGGCCGTCGATCAGGGGGTCCCACTGATTGAAGTTCTTCTCCAGGCCTAGAGAAAGGAAAGGGTCACTTCCTGCTCGTACCGGTCTCGACTTGATGGGTGGGGTGGGGGTGGGGGGGTCTCTTACCGAGGTGCCGCTGCAGAAAGGCGAGTGTGGCTTTGTTGGAGAGGTCTATGGCCAGCTCGGGGTCGATCTCCCCCTTCAGCTTCATCAGCTTCCCGATCCAGTCTCCAGTGAGGAAGGTGAAGTCCGGGAAACTCTGGTGGACTGTCCCCCTTGAAGCCAAACACCCAAAACACAAGGTTTAGCCCCCTCCCTCCGAGTAGGTGTGCGTGCGTGCGTGCACGTGGGCGCGTGTGTGTGGCTGCTCCAGCTGCACCTGATGGTGATCATCTTCCTCTGGATGACGGCGGACTCCAGCTTCTTCATGCGACTGATGTTCCCCGCCCACTGGAACTTCTCCGAGTTGATGAAGAAAATGGGCTGCTTCACCCGCGCAAACAGCTCGTCGTCCAGGGGGAACATCCAGGCGTCCAGCGCGACTCCACACCTGGCCAGAGGGGGGGGGCGGACGACGCTTTGAGGCAATGCCAGACGGACGATTGTACTTTGGAGTCGCTTCCCCCCCGCCCCCAACAGACGCTAATCGAGACACCTACTTGAATTTGACCTCTTTGCACAGAGCTTCAATGACGGTCGCTCCGCCGAAGGAATGGCCCATCACCGCCGTCCTGCAGAGATCCATCGAGTTCTGAGGAGGAGAGAAGGCAACACTGTTTAATCTCTAAAAGAAGAGTCCCAATCGCACATATCTGAAGATCTATAAAATATACATCACATAAGTGTCGTGTTCTGAGCTGGTGTTCATGTCGGAGCTCTAAATGCTGGACTGTTTCCAGAAAACAGCAGTGTGTCTCCTGGTTGGCATGCTCGGGCTTGTATGACCAGTTTCTGCGCAGTGTTGTTTTCGTCACTGAATACCACGTTACCAGAAGTCACGCTGGCACTCACGAGCTCCCGAAAACCCCCCCCACAAGCCAGAGCGCCGCGGCCGTTACCTCCAGCGTCGTCCAGTCGAACTGCGTCGGCAGCACGTTCTGCACCGGTGTCCCCAGGTTGACGTCGGTGAGCTTGTCCAGAGCCAGGATGCACTCGTCCGCCCTCTGCTTCACCTGCGAGGAGGAGAGATCGCGATCCGTGAGGAGCGATCCACTCGTGCAGTCGAGCGTGAACAGCTTTCAATTCTGAGTCGAAACTCCTTCGCGATACTGACGGGACAGAGCGAGTAAACAAGCCAAGATGGGATCATGCTGTTAGTGGGAAAAATGTAGGTGTTGTGCAATCCAGCTGCAGTGAAACGTAAACCGGAGCAGGAAGACGGAGCAAAACGCCACGACTTGAATGTTTTTTCTTCAGTGAGCGCTCACTTCACATGCACCAGTTTCACCGCCCGTTACCTGTTTGTTCCTGAGGGGGAACTCGCTCTCGCCGTGGTGCAGCGCCCTGTAGTACATCCACTCCTTCTCCAGGTTCGTTTGGGCCGGCCCCGGCGACTCGGGCGAGCCCTCGTCGGCTCTCTCCGACTCCGGGGTCTCGTTGAAGTAGAACGTCGCAGAGGCCGACTGGTCCCTTGACGGGGACGGACGGAGAGGAAGGAAGGACGAGTTAACGATCGGCCACGCGGGGACAAAAGAGTTTGACATCCCCGAGGGGTTAAAAATCATTCGGTCACTCTTCGAGTGATGCTTCTGTGGCTAAACAAGCACAATTGACTCTAAAATCACTCGGGTTTGCCTGGTGACAAAAGACAAATAATGTATTTAGTGTATTTTTCTAAGTTCAACAGCTCATCCACAGGTCACAGAGGGTTGTTGTTGACGGGCGCTCGTCATCAATTTTACTTTGAAAGTCTCAGGTACAGGAAGCATCGAGCCCTGTACTATTTAATTTGTATTTGTGCTTTTAACACATCATATTTAGAGTGTTTTTGGCGCTAAAACTGAACTGTAAGTAGTTTTAACACTACACTTAAAAGACAAAGTTTGTTTTTACTTCCTGGTTTGATTTGTTCGAGTTGAAGTTCGGTTAGTATTTTATTTATTTTAGTATACATCCCCAAAAAAGGTCAAAAAACGTGACGAATGTGTATTAAAATCAAAAACATCTTGATTTAGGAGATAAAAACCAAAAGAAAGTCGCGTCAACGTCCCAAAAAAAAGAGAGCAGTAATTAGCAGCATCACAGAGCCTCCATCTTTCATTTGAACGCTCTCGGAAGCAGTTTAGTTTCCAACCAACAAAAACAACATTCAAAAAAGCCGAAAGGGAAATGCAGAAAACTGTACGCGCGCCGATTGTTTTCGCCACACTAAGCTGAAGTGGCAGCTCGCCAGAAGCGGCGCGTGCGGCCGGACCGACGGCCGCACCGCCACTTCGGTCCGCGCGGAGACGAGGCCCGTCTCGGCGCGCGTGCGCACGAGCTCGCCGCCTGGCTTCGGCCTTGCGGCCACGGGGAAGCGAAGCGACGCGCGGCTCTCGGGCTCCACAGCGCGCGGCTGTGGCCTTTATGTTCATCTCCATATGGTCCCCCCCCTGTCTCTATACTGAAAGAAAATGTGATGAGCTGGTGCGTACCATTGTGTCCACACTCTTTCCACTCCTACTCCACAGATAAACACACGACACTGCCCTCTGTCATTGTTTGCTTGGCTGACGCTCAACTAGAATTTCCTCCGACTGACACGTGACCTCGGCTTCCCATTTGCGGGGGGGGGGGGGGGGGGGGGGGGGGGGGGGGGGGGGGGGGGGGGG
>JASSRZ010034248.1:3021-17592 GCA_032164315.1 Malacoctenus gilli | reverse complement strand
TGTGTGTGTGTGTGTGTGTGTGTGTGTGTGTGTGTGTGTGTCTGTCTGTCTGTCTGTCTGTCTGTCTGTCTGTCTGTGTCAGCCCAAAAGGGGTCCTCACAGGGAGGGCGTGGGGGGTCTGGGTGGAGCTGAGCAGGCCCACCATTCGCACAATCCAACTTGGGGCAGGGGGAGGGGTACAGTGCTGTGAGGTGGCATCTATCTACAGGTCGTGTTTGGCCTCCTGCCCGGTGTTCCTTGCAACGGTCCACCAGAGGAAGGTGTAAATGAGCAGCGTGCAGGGTCAGGTGGGAGCGGCAATCCTTGGATAAGTTTGAAAAGTTTCAAGCCGGGAAGAAAAAGTCTCTGAACTCTCCATCACACGCGGTCAATCTCACAGCGATGCGTAGCAATGACAAGACGAAGCTCTCTCATTGTGGGGAGATAAAAGGCGCAGGCGAGAGAGACAGAGAGAGACAGAGAGAGAGAGAGAGAGAGAGAGAGAGAGAGAGAGAGAGAGAGAGAAGCTGGCCCGGAGTTCGTTAAGACTCGCAGGCCACAGCGAAATCAATAGCGTAATATGTCGCTGATGATCGCTCCGGCTTGGAGTGGACCAGTGCGGTTAAAGACGGATTCAAATCAAAGTTGGCCAGGACAATGAGGAGCCCCGAAGTGAGCGAAACCTGAGATGAAAACGAGTCGCCGAGCGGAGAGCGCTATGAAAGAGGGGAAAAGAGGCACGGCGCTGGAATACGAAAGTGAGGCAGAGAAGTTGGAGATGTAAGAAAAAAAAAAAGAAACGGCCCTTTGGAGAATGTAGACGTCGGTTGATTTATCACTGAAGGTTTGATGGATGATTAAAGCTTTGTCTGTTAGCGGGCGGCCCACGCCTGGTCCCGTGTGTGACCTTTCAAAGAGGCCAAACGCTTGATGGTCAGACTGTGGCTCGGGATGCAACATCCTTTGAAAAAGCATTGATTTGTGCCATTATTTGAGCATCTTGCATCGCAAAAAAAGATTCTTTTGAGAAAAGCATCAGAATTAAAAAAAACTCTTGAAAGACGGTGTCGCGGTAACTTCAACACGTTCTCTGACTTGCGCCTCATTTGCAAGTTTTACACACTTGCTGCAATTAGGCTTTTTTTTGCCCATGTGTGAACTCTTTGTTCCTAAAGCCAAAAATCTTGACTTCATTTTCGCAGAGGAACATTTGAATTAAAAGTCCGTTTGCAGAGCGAAGACTGCAGAGTTAAGACCACTGCCGTGTGTTGCTGGTGATTGAAATGTGCCTCAGGTTGATGCTTGCTGATCGTTTTCAGAGGTTATTCAGCAGAGTTTGCTTGTGGATTCTGTTCCGACTGCTGTGCGATGTTACCCCTGTCCCGTTTTGACTCCCTGGTGTGAACAGTTTTTACACGCTGGGCCCAATTTTGCGAAAAAAGCATGTAAGCATTCGGTTAAAAAAAAACCCAACTGTGCCCGAATGTCAGCCTGAACCTGAGCGCTGCGGCGAGTCACAAGGGATGACTGATTTCAAGGACCTCCCGTGTCTTTCATTGGGTGCTGAGTGATGCCTGCGGCAGAGGCGGGTCCAGAGGCACCGATGAATGATTTAGTTCGAGAGCATCGCTGCATATTTCACAGACAGGGTGCTGAGAAACACATCAAGTCCTATAGCGCTCGTTTTGGGCCGTCATCCTTAGCTCACTGCGGAAAATGACCACTGAGGACCACTGAGGAAAGCTCAGGCCAGACCTGAGCTTTCCTCAGTGCGTCCACCCTGGTGGACGCCGATACACCTTCGTGGTGTTTGTTTCAAAGACTTTCTGCCCTCTGGCAAGCGTGCGCACAGCAGGTGACTGCCGAGGGCCTTTGGAGCCTCGGCAGGTTCACCGTGCCGCACTTTCAGTTTGGGAGTCTCAAATTCAAATGACGGTCCAGTTTGGCATCTAATTGGCTGTTTTCTGGCTGTCTGAAAAGCCCAAAGGTGCTGCCATTTGCATTGATGCAAACAGAAAGTGCGCAAGTTTCTCCAGAAGGAGAAAAAAATTGGACTCTTCGTGAGAAGAGCCAAATAAGTTGGGAAGTTCTTTCGTTCCGTTTTGCTCCACTACGTTATTGAAAGTAATGACGGAAAACAACCATGCGTGTCGAAACAACCCTGAACAAAGAGAACGGCGTCATGTTTATTCTCAACCTGTCATGATGGGATTACACACAGAGTTGCAGGTTCGAGCTCCGCTCCAGCTCACATTAGGTGTGCTTCAAAAACAGTGGGAGAGCTGCAGAGCTGCTGTCTCTCAGTTCCGCTCACTGCTACCTTTTTTGGTTTGCTGTGTCAACCGCCGCGTCCCGCAACTTCAAAGCAGCGCTTGCGGTTTCACTGAACTCATCAGTTCTGAACTGTGGCAACCTTCCCAACGGCAGCTCATTAGAGCATCTTCCTCACATAGACTGTCGAACTTACGGAGGGAATCGTCCTCCAACTCAGCTGCTGAGTTCTTATTTCTCAGCTGCAGTGCCGGGACAACGCCACCAAAACTAAGACGGATCACCATCAGTTCATGTAAGCGACTAAACAATTTCAGGAGAAAACAAGTGAGAGGTGTTAACTCTGCCCCCTCCTGGTGAAACACCCTCCAAAGGCTCACTTTTAGAACTGACACAAAGGGCATGAATGAATGAATGAATGAACATGAATCCCTCGTCCTTGATATTTGGATCCCGTTTTGGTTAACCAGGGAGGACTGGTGCATTGTGGCAGTTTCCTGAGCATTGTCTTGCCACAAACTCTGCACGGAGCAGCGACATCCTCAAAGAGGACGTGTGAAAGCGAGCGAGTGTGTGCCGGAGCGGCGCCGGCATGCTGAGGATAAATCTTTATGATTGTGATTATTGTTATTAATATCACAGCACAATCCGTGGCGACAGCCTCATCAGTGGTGTCCTACAAATCAATCACACACACACACGCGCACACACACACACACACACACACACACACACACACACACACACACAGACTGTCTTCCTGCCACAGGCGAAATATAACTGTCTGCTAATTAGGAAGCAATTAAAGTAGATTATTGGAACAATTAATTGTCTGTCTTAGCTGTAATTGGAGTGTGTTTGATTGAGCTGCTCGGCTCCTCGCCGCGGCCCGCAGTGGGAGACGGCAGGCCGAGCTGAGTCATTGCTTCAAGTAAACATGATTTACACTTTTAATAAGCGCCGGATAATAAAAGCAGAGCCGAGTCGTTGGTTCACACTTTATACATGCCCCCCCCCTCCCCCTTAAAAAAAACGGGTGTCATTCTTGGGAGGTGATTTTCCACATCCGACGCCTCTCATGGATATTTTATGGAAGAACTGATCGGAAACGACTTCAGTTTAGTTTCCATCAACGATGTGGCGTGACGCCCCCAAACAGGATTTCAGCAGCGTGGATGAAAAGAAGTCTCCATAAGTTTCACCGAAGTCAAATTTTTACTGCTCCTCCTGTGAGAAAATAACAAATGTCTTCAAAAAGTGATGAATATTTGATGGCATCCATTGCAACAATATCTTATGATTACTTGTGCAATGTTGTCCCGAAGGATTTCACCTTCCTGCCCTCTGATACTTTGGATGTGCCAATCTTTTTTGGGGTGTTTCGCCAAAATAAGGCATTGGCTCCTTTTATTTTGAAACACTACTCCCTCTATCCATCTGCTTTCTCATTTAGTCCAAATGCAGTTCATCAAAGACGCCCAGATATCGTCCCAAGTCACCAAAAAAGCTCCAAGCCTTGGGTGGTTCCCAACACTGTTTGTGTTGTGTCGACTGGTGACACAACACAGCCTCCTTTCGCAGTTATTACTGACTGATGTATCAATTAAAGCCTGATGTTTCCTGTCCTCCGCATATTGCGACATAGATCAGCACTGGATGTTATTACCTGCTGCTCCAAAGTCGGCGGGGTTCACCCTGAAAGTTGCTCCTGGAGCAAACAATAGAAACAATTCACGCTCATTGTTCCGTCTGCAACCGTTCAACCACTTTAACAAAATATCGTCTGCCCCAAAGCACACACGCGCACTCATACTGGGACCGGATGCAGCCTCTCTTCCCAGGTTCATCACCAGGCACGGCAGCTGAAACTCTGCCCTCTGAGTGCGAGCGCGCCGCTCTGTGACCCATCGCATATTTAAGAGCGGAAGCAGAAGAACTCTGGAGCAGCCGATTGGACTCGTCCACCGGAATCTCGGGGCTGCCGGCTGTCAGCCACAGGGACGCCTCAGCCCTGCCACTATATAGGCTGCAGCGTGGTGTCTGTGAGTGTTTGGCAGGCCTTTTATTGCCAGGAAATGTCTTTTTATGGCAAGCAAAGGAACTCATCCAAATAGAGGGCATCAACACATCAGTGAAGTTCTTCATTTCCATAATTGGAAATAGACTTGGACTGAATGATCCCCCCCAAAACGGGGGGAGGAGGGGGGAGATTTCCTCAGTATGTGTGGGGACTGGCTGGCTGGCTGGCTGGCTGAGGTGCTGGGGCTGCTGCGTGGCTGCAGCTCTTGCACAACGCCGCTGATTGCATATTGATTTCCAAGCATATGGTTAAATCTATGGGATTACCCAGTTGAAGTGTCCATGAAGGAGAAGATGAGCGTGCAATGAAAGGAAGAAGATGGGGGGGGGGGGCAGCAGGGAATGAGCTTCCTTGTTTGCTGCGAGACCGTGGAGTTGATTTCCCCCTCAGGACCTTCGACGTGTCGAAGCATGTCGGAACTTTGCGAGGTTCAGATGAAAGGAAGAAGCTTGTTACCAGCTTCGAGAGAAGATCGGCCGGAGGACGCAAGGTGGTGGTTGGTGCACCTGTTTAAGGCGAGAGCGGCTGTGTGCGTCACGCTCGCGTCACAGGACGCCAAGTGCAAGAGAATGGTGGGTCATCAGTCACACCCTCATGTCATCACTCAATGAACAAACACTGATCACTGCCATCAGATATCCTTTCTAACCAAAGCACTATTTGTCCAAAGAAGTGCAGACCTGTACTTGACTGGGACTTTGCCCAAACTCTTCCTCATGCGTCTTTTGGTGACTGCTAGAGTGTTTTGTTTTTTGTGCAGACTCCGTCAACAGACTCTGCTGCATTTTTAAAGAGCCAAGAAATTGAACTAAAAATGGAAATTAAAGGATCTGTAATCACTTGGCATCTGCTAAGTAAAATTAATTTGCCATTTAGACACATTTGTTCAAGGAAATAAGTGAGAGCGAGAAAATCAGCACCACACAGATCACAGAGGCGGATAAAGAAGCCATCGGACGCCATTGATCTGGTCGGATCGAGAGCTCGGACACTGGGTGAAGCCACGGCCGCGCTACCGGCCCGTCCTTCGGTCCTGTGGATAATCAGCGACGCGCGACGAAGGCAAACACATCAAAGGCAGTGACAGCGGGCACAAATAGCCCTTGAACCCACGAGCGGCGAGAAGCGTAGCCGAGCCAGTCGCCGCGGCTGATTTACACCCACGGAGAGCATAAAGAAGCTTTTTGTAGATTGGAAGTTTGGCGCATCCACCGCATGATAATGAGTGTTTTCTGCATGGCCAGATGGCCGGTTTGGAGCGGCTTTCCCCCGCTCAGGTAGACGGCGGTCCAGTCCGGGCAAGACCCCCCCTCGACGGCGAGCAGCCGCGACAACGTCGCGCCATCGCTGGCAATTTCGGCCACAGCGCGCAGCAGCCGAGTTGCGGGGATTCAAACTGAAGCGAGCAGTCTGATTACAAGCGGGAAAACCACCGTCGCGAAAAGGTCATTTAATCTTGCTTTCCGTCTCTGTAACATTCACGATGAATTCATAACTACACCCCCCCCTGCTCCCCCTCTCCACTTTCTCCCCACCCAAAAAAAAGCCCTCCACACCTGGGAGACGGTAAAAGTCATTTATGAGTCTGTCATGGCCAAATAGAGTGATTTCCTCTCCGCAAACAGAGGGAGAGCGCGGGGGCGAGTGTTGCGCGGCGCGGCAGGGACGCGGGGAAACGGAGGGGTGATGGAATTAATTTGCGGAATAACAGGAGATCCCCAGTCATTAAAGCGTTTGAATAAGTCGAGCGAGCCACGGAGGAGCGCTCCTCATAATGGAAACTAATCTAATCACTTTAGGGACGCTTCGTCTCTCAGACGTGGATGCCTGTTGACGGATAAGCCTGCTGCGGTGGGGACAGATGGGGGGGGGGGGGCTTCGCGCAGATGCTCCCCATCTCAGCAAATGCAAATGAGTTTCTTTGAAGCAAGTGTTAAAAAAAACCCAGTTTCGCCACGATGAAGTCACGCCGCTACTTTTAGCTGTGGTGAGCAAATAACCCAGCCGTTCCTGACCTGGGGGCCCAAGACCCCCTGGGGTTGGCTGGTCCGGATCGAGCAGCGATGGCGGACAGAACAGTTTCGCACAACTGCATCAGAGTGAAAAGTCACCACATTTGTTGGTAGTTGCTCTGGCCCCCAAAAAAAGTCTCAATGAGAATTTGAAAAGTCGCCAGATTGAGCAAAAAACAGCCTCGAGGTGGCACTGCCACCACCTAGAGGTCAGATTTATGTACTGCAGTGTTTAATGGTTTCAAGCATTTCCTTCCCAACTGAAACTATTCCAGATCACACTGTCTGTGTGCAATTCTTCAGAAAACAGATGTGATGGGAGTAAACTCTCAGTAATGTCATCCCCTAAACTGTTGCCTTTACTTTTACTGTTTCAATAAAACTCCAGCAAAGCAGGGGTGCCTTACTTCTTGCTGATATTTGTGGCTCTCACCACTGCACCTCTGTGAGCACCAATCAACCTTCTAAGAGCTGTATGCATGCCTATCTCAGCTGTTGGGCTGCTGCTGCTGCTGCTGCTGCTGCTGCTGCTGCTGCTTCTTCTCTTTGTCAAACTGTTCAAATCAGCCTCAGACTAAAGAGCATCTTCCTCCTGTTATTGAGCCGCTGGCCAACACAGTGCTGACAGTGCTGCTATAGTATCTTTGCAACCCTGAAATAATGCTTTTGTGTTGCTCAGACCAGAGAGAGACAAGAGTGGTAGCTTTTATCACGGGTAACTTGAAAAGTCACTTGGTGCGTTTGGGTGAAAAACTGGTTGTCACTTCACAACTCTGCCGATCAAACACGCTATTACACAACAATTAGACATTAGTCTCGTCGGCGGTGGTTTATGTTTTCCGGTACAAAGTCTCCTCAACAGAATGATTCTGAAACCTTTGACAGGTGAGTTCAAATGACTGGTGTCAGCGAGCCGTCTGTATTTAAAACTGCACAGCGACAACTTGTGCTCTTCAGCTCCACCCAAAAAAAGTGAAACAATCGTGTGTAACTGCGTCGTTTTTCATTGACGAGATGCTTGAGGACTGCATAGCGATCCATTTAAATGTGATTAGTTTCCATCCAACTTTGGGGCCAACGCAAGTTAAAGTTGCAGTTTACATGATGGATGGTCTGAACTTGTCGTGTTTTGGCTTGTCGGAGCCGTTTAGCGGCTGCAAAACATCTGCTGCTGCTGTTTTCATAATGCCTTAATGAATCCTTTTATGTATGCAGATGATGTGCTTCCGTTTGCTGCCTGTAAAAACTGTTCGGCGGCAGCTGTTCAACGGTGAGCTTTCGGCGTGCCGCTGCCTTTGGAGGGTGATTTAGTGCCGAACAGTGTTGTGCAATGATAATTGGATACAGGGAGGGCGAGGACCTGAGTTGGACCCGCTCTGAGCGTTGAGCAGCCTGGCGCTGCGCGACCGGGAACTTATCAGCACTGTTATAAATTGAACGGTAATGATTACACATCTTGCACTTTGTACTGCGTTCAGAGACTTCAGGTGGACTTGAAGGTATGTTTTTAAGGGCGCTCCTGGTTCCACAGGGGGGTGGAAACAGCGAGCCCGCACAACGCGCACCAGAGACCCGGCTCGTTCTTGCACCAGAGCATTCGCACTCGTGTCTCTACACTATATGATCAGCAGAGGATGAATTATTGATTCAAAGAAATAGGACTGAGACAAATATCTCTGTATTTTGCAACACATTCGGAGGGAGTTGTGAAGGTTGTCTCCCTTTTTTTTAAATGGTGCAATTCTGAGAGTTACTGATAGGGGCAGCATTGCACCAACAGGTGCTTAATCTGCCAGGAGAAGAAGCCTTTCTTCTTTTTTTTTTAACCGATTGCTAATTTCAGACTTAGAAACCAGAGGTTTGGATTTGTGCTTTTTAGAGTTAACTTCAGGCTTTTACCCTGGATTTTCATTCCTGTTATGGTTAACCAAATAGAGAGCTAAGTAGCCATGGTAACATCTGTGGACCGGGAGACAATAAAAGCAAACGTGAGAAATGCTTCCCAACAACAACATCATCTCTTCTGTTTTCACGGTTGACACTCGGACACAGTTTATTAGTTTGCTTCCACCTAAGCTGTGTTTGGACAGCATTCAAGTTTATGCACTTTCCTGTTGTAGGTTCATGCCATTCAGTTGATTTCCAAACATTTTGCAAACAAATAAGATGAACCCGTTTCCTGCATTTCCTTGAAGAGCAGAGTTGTGCTCAAACTCACCAAACTCCTCACTCCAAGATCAGAAGACAGGAGACCAAGACTTGATGTCAGAAAGTCACTGGGACCAACAGCATCATGAAGCACTCCAGCTCTGACTCTTTACAATATTTGATTACATTTTTGTGGTTCCAGTTAGAAGAGCGCAGCACCCAGCTCACTTTTGACATCGCGGCATCACACGGGGGGGCCGCATCCATCACTGCAATGCTAGGGAGGCTTCCAGACTGAGGCAGATGTTGGTTTTGACTCTGATTAAATGGAGGTGTCACAACAACGCTTCGTTCTTTGGACGAATGGCAGAACAAAAGAGCCCGCAGAACGCCCCGTCTTACTTTCCATTATTCAGCAGGAAGAGCAGTGCGGCGGCCCACGTCATGAAGCGAGCCCGCCTCACTCTCTGCCGGACGGAGGAATGTCAGCGACGGCTGCTTTGATTCGGCTCGACACGCTCAGTCTGGGAAATCTCCTTCGAAGCTCAGAATTCTGTCAAAAGGTAGCGATCCACGCGCCCCGCGGTGAAGTCAGGTGTGACCTCGAATTGACGGGAAGAGAAAGATTCACTTGAAAAAGAGTGAAGTCGATGGAAGAGCATCAGCGGCCACACTGCCTCTGCGGCGATCACCGATCGACGCTGATTTTCGGACCCGACTGACAGACTGAGGCGCCGCTGCTGCCGTGCGACAGCGTCTCATCCGAGGGAACACCGTGTCTCAGCGATGGTGGCGAAGGCCGCGAATTATTGATCGCCATCCTGGGCTCCCGCCACACCATTACCATGCTCAGGACAAGCTCAAGAACTGTTTGTCCCCCCCCGCCAGATTTATTATGGATCACTTTCCAGTTTTTACCAGGGGCGGGCTTGTTCTTGCATGAGCGGCGGGGGCCATCTGTTACCTCAGTCCACCGGCGACGTTACGGCGCCTCCTTAACCTTTCGTTGAAGGACTCGCCCGCCACGGCCGTCAGAGGCGGAGGCAATCTGAAAACAAGCAGCCTTTTTACCGCGCCGCTTTATCGAGTGGCGGGAATAATTTGCTGCCGAAAAAAAAAGGCCTCCTGCTCGCCGGAGCGTGAAGCCGGCTCAACGAGAAATATGCCCCCGCGCGCTGCGAATGGAGCAAATTAGGTTAAAAAACACTAACGGTTGACCTTGGTCCGTGTCGGGGCAGCACGCGACAAGGGCTGACGGCTGCTTTCTGCGTCCGAAACATTGAGGGCCAATTGTGCTGCGAGGCTCCATATACAGTAGAAACGCACTGAGGGGCCTTTGGCTTTGCAGAATGCAGACCAAAGGGGAAGCGAGCCGTCTCAGTCCAAGACTGTCACGTTCACATAGTTACAGAAAACAGGGCCTGAAATACAATAAGTGAACAATGTAAACGGTTTGGCTTTGAGCCGCACTCGTCACTTTGAGGCTCACAAAGTGAAAAATGGAAAAGTTCATTCAGTGAAGTGCATTTATTTATTAAAGAAACTGGTGACGAAATCAGAATATTCTGGGAAAAAAATGTAAAATGATTACACGCAATATAAGTATCAAGCAATCAATGTTAATTTCTTTTACTTGATTCAAAAAATGTTCCCAAAAGTCATTTTTTATAGCCGATGCTTCGACAAAGAATGATTTCATCAGGTGGAAAAGGGGGGGGGGGCGGTGTGACTCATCAGTCACCCCTGCGGGGTCCATGTTTCCCCGCTCATCTCGCTGGCTTTAATAGCCTCAAGCCGAGGTCGTGGTGAAGACACGGCACTTTGTTCTGATTGAGGCGAATCTCCTTGAAGCGCAGCCACTTCAGGACAACACCCCACCTGCCCCCCCCCCCCCTCCCCCAGGTCGTCAGCGGCGAGCGCGACTCGGCTGCGGCATCTCGACAACGAAGGCCCTGAAATGTTCAGTGACCGCCATAACCGTGAAGCCCTGAGTCGACGCAGTCGGCACGTCAGGAAGCAGCCGCGTGGCGACGCCGTGCGCCGGCAGTTCTCGTTTGAAAGAGCTGAAATGAACTCTCAGTTCCACAGAATCCTCTTCTTTCTGCTCCACTGGCGTCTTGATTAGGCTTTAGAAGCAGTGGCAGTGGAAGTTCATTTTGCTCTGTCATTATTTGCATTCATACTGCAATCAGCAGTAATCAGGACAATTACTTCCACCATCCTGAGTGGAAAATTATTCCGACCCCATTTACACATTCCATTGTGTTAAAAAAAATCCCTTTTTAAATGGAGAAAAGTGTCGTCCCCCTCCCCCCCCCCGTGAATCCTCTTGGTTGCATCCAGATCTGTTCTCCGGTCCACGGCGGCGGCTCGTTCGGAGAAGAAAGTTTGACTCTTACTCCTCGACGAAGGCTGACGGGACGACCAGTGGGCTTCAGACTTGAGCTCCATGAGGAGACTCGGCATCCGTAGCGCAGGAGGGCTTCTCATCTCTGGCCGGAGCCGCTGCTCAGGAGCAAGGCTGGGGCAGGTGAAGAGGGGCTCTGTCGCCGTGGCCCCCCTCCCCATGAAACTAAGGCTCGATTGAACTGTGGAGAGCTGTTGACTTCCTCTCTTTGGCGCCGAAGCCAAAGAGTGCCAGTCATGGGCACTCTCTCCCAGTGCCAGTAAGTCATCACTGTAACCTTCCCCCTCCCAAGGTTGTAGTGCTGAATCGTGTCGTCTCTGAGTGTCTGTGAAAATTCACCTCATCAGCTCAAACTCCACCAGCAGGACACATAGACTGGATTTAAATGGGGGGGGGGTTCCTAATGTGGGTATCAGCCCCCACCGTTTATCCAGCTGAAGCGAGAAGGTAAAGCTGGAGCAGCTCATTTATTCATATTAGAGGGGGATTAAATGATGTGTTTTCTCTGGGAGGGCTCTCTCTCTCTCCCTCTCTCTCTCTCTCTCTCTCTCTCTCAGAGGGGGGAGCCAGCCTGGGAGGACCATAACGAGCCCCACGCAGGTTGTCATTCCGTGATGAACTACTGGGAACGGGTCCCTGGGGCATCCCTAGGCACCTCCAGGTAAGATTTACAGTGGCCTGCGGCGCCCAAAGTAATATATGACAAGAAAAAGCAGCAGAGGAAGGCAGGAGATTAAGTGTAACGAGGGGGAAATTCTGTGTCAGCGCGGGCCGGGAGGGCCGTAAATATGGCCGACGTTTCGCCCGGCGGACGCCGGACTATTATTATCTTTATTGACAGGCTCAAAGTCCGGGATCAAGTGAGCTCGATACTGTCCAATGGGGTTTATTCTCTTTTTCAAACCAGATCAAAGTGTGATAAGTGTGAACGCAGCCTGAGCAACAGGTCCTGCGACAGTCGCAGCCATGCCACTGATCACATTGATGGGTAAACATGCCTGTTGACTCCAGCGTCTGAATCCCCCCCCCCCCCCAAGTGCTGACACACCATGAAGCAGCCCCCCCCGCCCCCACCCCTGGAGCCATCTGCAGGACCGTCTCCCAGGCGGCACTCCGGGCACGCTGCTGTCACTCACAGGAAGGTTTCGCCTTCAGCGACGCTCGCTGACAAGGAGGGCGGGGGGGGGGGGGGGGGGACGCCGCGGGACTCTGGAGCTTATTAGCTAACCGTGCAACTGTCACTCAGAACCAAGTGGAGTTCTCGGTATGGGGGGGTTGAAATGAAGCACGTTTATCGACCTGCGTGCTGGAGAGTTTCTCCGACGAGCAGCCCTCCCCCAGGTTTACTTTATCTGTGACGGTAAAAAGGGTTGGCGAGAGAGGCCACCCAAGCAGCATGAGGGGGGGGGCGACCGGGGGCCGGCGTCGGCGGTCAAACGCAATAAATAACCCCTATCGATCCGACGGGGAGAGAGGTTCATGGGCGGCAATTGGGCTGTCGCCGTCCCCTCGTGAGCTATGGCCGCCCGACGGCGGGCCGGCGGGAATCTGGCTGCTGGGAACGCCGTGACACAATGAGGGTCCGGGAGAGCCGTGAGGAGTGTGTTTGCGACACTCTCTCCTCTGCTGCGTGGCTCTGACACATCATCCCCGATGTGTGTGTGTAGGGGGGGGAGGGGGGGCAATGCGGTGCTTATATGCCCACCGGCCTCGGAGGGGGGGGCCGACCCCTCCGTTTCGCACACATCTCTGCAGGGAAGCTCTCACTGAGCATCTGTGGATAAGGAGGAAACATTATCAGCGGCCGAGTGTCTTAAAGTCAGCGGAGCGCCAAGCAAAAAAATTCAATTAACTCCCGTTAATACTCTCCACCGGCACATCCTGACCTGTGACAGAGGCCCGAAGGGGGCTTTTTTCAGAAAGTTGCTGCAGAGCAGACAAGAATCCCAAAAGGTTGGGACGGTCCGTCGGACTCGGATGCGACGGTCTTTGCAGTTGTTCACAATCGAGTGAGATGCTAAAAGTGGGACAATTGGTCGTGTCATGAAAAGTGAACAAATCCGGATCCGGCAAAATGATGGACAACAAAGTCAAAACTGTTGTTTCAGAGGAGGATTTTCCATCTGACAACAGCTCAGTGACCTGTTTGTGTGTGAAAGCAGTGTTCTAGGAGGCAGAGTCTCTCACAAGAAGACGAAATTTCAACAATACGCCAAAAATTTGCAGCGAGACTTGATAAGCATAGAATTAATACCAATGGTTGTCGGGGGATTAATCACATTTGATTGCATTGTGATGCTTCTCTGAAGCGTTTTTGTCCCGAGTGTCTCCTTCCTGCATCTCCCAGCTGACGCTTCGACCTGCCCCCCCCCCCCCAATTGGGCCGTAAAGGTCAGAGGTCACAGGCCAAAGCAGGTGGCAGAAGGCAGCGCTAGCACAATTAATATTCATTTCACAGACGTGACTGAAAAAAAGAAGAAGAAGAAGAAAAACCTATCTGAAGCAATTAACCTCGTGTCCCGGACGTGATGTGTGGGGAACTTAACAAGGATGTTCTCCACTTTAATTACTCTCCAAAGTCGCCGAGCCCGACCGGGATTAAAAGTTATTTCAAGGTAAAGTGGAGCGGCGACGGGACCGCCGCCGTCGCCACCGCTCCGGAGATAACCGACATCTGCGCCCCGACAACGGGAGCTGCTGTTTTCCAGAGCGCGACCAAGTGGAAACCAACGCAATCTGCCGGCGCTCCCTCAATAACAATTCATATTCAAATGGGAGGCGGCGAGCGCACCTGCGAGCGGGCAGTCAATAAGGGAACGCCGCGTCCGTCCGCAGACGGTGGCACGACCCTTCCGGGTAATATCCAGCAAAAATGTAATCTTCTATTTTGGGGATGATGAAGTCCAGTTTGCGGCGTTGTTGCTGCTGAGAATGGATGGAAATGAGAGCGGAGCCGTGGTGAATTCTAAGGAGTGAACGTCACGGGAGACGGGAGGCTGAGTGAACTCCCGGGCGCCTCGTCCAATAAGGATCCCTCATTTCGAACGGAACACATCTTGATTGCATTTGTACTTGGTAATGCTAAAATATCATTGAGGAGCGGTGGGTGATTTGGAGCAACGGAGGGCAAAAGTTCCGAGTGGGGAGAAACACGCAGCCCACCCTCAGTCCTCAGCAGCATCCGTCCTCGGTCAATATTCAAGGCTGTCGGTTATAAGAGGAGACAAAGTGTGTGTTGTCAACCAGCCGCATCGATCCCTCTGACATCAGGTGTACACGAGAGTCCGTCACACACTGTCACACGCTACAAACTGCTGGTTTGGAAATCAAATGATTTCATCAGTCAAGGTGGGAAATTGTGCTTTTTCTCTTCCTGCAGACAAGTTTTTGGACCCCAGAAGGAGGGAATTATTGACATGCTCAGATGTGTTTTAACATCTTATACTCAGGCTGCTCAGGTTGGTTGGCGCTCTCGCCTCACAGCGAGAAGGTCCTGGGTTCGCCCCCCGCCTTTCTGTGAGGAATTTGCATGTTCTCTCTGGGTACTTCGGCCTTCAAAAACACGCATAAGGTCCTTTGGAGATTCTACATTGTCCATAGGTGTGAATGGTTGCTTGTCTCTGTGTTGCCCTGCGATGGACTGGCGACCTAGAGCCTGCCTTCGCCTGTAAACA
>JASSRZ010034247.1:0-17592 GCA_032164315.1 Malacoctenus gilli | reverse complement strand
AGTCTATTCAGTAGGACTATCAGCTGTGTATCCACCTGACTTCTGCACAACACAACTGATGGTCCCAACCCCATTTAAAAGGCAAGAAATCCCACTTATTAAACCTGACAGGGCACACCTGTGAAGTGAAAACACTTTCAGGTGACTTCCTCTTGAAGCTCATCAAGAGAATGCAGAGTGTGTGTAAAGCAGTAATCACAGCAAAAGGTGGCTACTTTGTAGAACCTAGAATATAAGAAATATTTTTAGTTGTTTCACACTTTTTTGTTGAGTACCGTATTTTCCGCACTATAAGGCGCACCTAAAAGCCTACAATTTTCTCAAAAACTGACAGTGCGCCTTATAGTCAGGTGCGCCTTATATACGGACCAATATTGAGTTTCAACAGGTCTCGCAACTACGGTAAGCAGCCGCCGACTTCAAGCGCGCGGTTCATGCTGGGATATATGCCTGCGCGAGGCGTGCCATTTCATTTCCATTTGCGTTTTTATGTGAAGACCCCGAAATGGCTCCAGTGAAGAGACACGCGTACGACGTCGAGTTTAAACTCAAAGCAATCAATCACGTGGTCGAACATGGAAACAGAGCAGCGGCGAGAGAGTTCAACATCAATGAATCAATGGTGCGGAAGTGGAGGATGCAACAAGATGACCTGCGTCAAGTAAAAAAGACGAAACGAAGTTTCCGTGGGAACAAAGCGAGATGGCAACATTTGGAGGCCAAACTCGAAGAGTGGGTTGTTAAACAGAGAGCTGCGTCAAGTAAAAAAGACGAAACGAAGTTTCCGTGGGAACAAAGCGAGATGGCAACATTTGGAGGCCAAACTCGAAGAGTGGGTTGTTAAACAGAGAGCTGCAAGTAGAAGTGTCAGTACAATCGCTATTCGAATGAAGGTAATAGCCCTGGCAAGCGAACTTAACATTGAGGAATTTAAAGGCGGTCCTTCTTGGTGCTTTCGGTTTATGAAAAGACGCAGTCTCTCCATCCGCGCACGAACTTCTGTTTCACAGCAACTGCCAAAGGACTACCAAGAAAAACTGGCCACTTTCCGCGCATATTGCAAAAACAAGATTTCTGAAAAAAAGATCCGGCCAGAGCACTCCATCAACATGGACGAGGTTCCACTCACCTTTGATATTCCTGTGAATCGCACTGTGGATAAAACGGGAGCACGTACGGTAAATGTTCGTACCACAGGGAATGAGAAATCGTCCTTCACTGTAGTTCTCGCTTGCCAGGCTAATGGCCAGAAACTTCCACCCATGGTGATTTTCAAGAGGAAGACCTTGCCAAAAGAAAACTTTCCAGCCGGCGTCGTCATCAAAGCGAACTCGAAGGGATGGATGGATGAAGAAAAGATGAGCGCGTGGTTGAGAGAAATTTACGTGAAGAGACTGGGTGGCTTTTTTCACACAGCTCCGTCCCTATTGATCTGCGACTCCATGCGGTCCCATATCACAGATGGTGTCAAAAAACAAGTGAAGCACACGAATTCAATACTCGCTGTCATTCCGGGTGGATTGACAAAAGAACTCCAGCCGCTAGATATTGGTGTCAACAGGGCATTCAAAGCTAGACTGCGAGCTGCGTGGGAACAGTGGATGACAAAGGCGAGCACATATTCACCAAGACAGGGAGACAGCGCCGGACGACATACGCCACAATCTGCCAATGGATCCTGAATGCCTGGGCTGACATATCAGTCTCAACTGTGGTCCGAGCTTTCAGGAAGGCAGGAATTGTCACTGAACTGCGAGACAACAGCAGCAACACATGTTCACCAAGACAGGGAGACAGCGCCGGACGACATACGCCACAATCTGCCAATGGATCCTGAATGCCTGGGCTGACATATCAGTCTCAACTGTGGTCCGAGCTTTCAGGAAGGCAGGAATTGTCACTGAACTGCGAGACAACAGCAGCAACACCGACTCGATGAATGACGACTGAGACGAGACGGAGCTGGGCATGTTGGATCCCGTATTCGCCCAACTATTTAATTCGGACACAGAAGAAGAAGAATTCGAGGGATTTGTGGATGAGGACTAACTCAATAAAGTGAGCTTTACAAGTTTATTTTGTGTGTTGTGTGACATTAACATTTGAGCAGCGTTGAGTTATTGATATATTGTTATTGCTTTGCACTATTTCGAGTGTAAATATATTGTGATTGCGCTAACGTTTGATTTACCGTAACAGCATCAGACTGTTTTTACGTGTTTATTGAATCGAGGAAAAGTTCCCCTGCACTATGTGATATAAATATTGCACGTTATATCTCGCTATTGTTAAAAGATAAAGAAATACCACGTCACTGACTTTACCTCAGGAAAAATAATAAATCAGCTGTTTATTCATTTTGAGAGTGAACGGAGTTGTCAGAACGCTGGTTTCTACTCTATGCATAAAGTTTGACTGACCGATCTGACTGTTTTGTTGACATTCCCTTTAGCGCAGCTCCTTCTAATGGATGCATAAAGTAACCACAGCCTCTACTGAAGCGTCTATTCTCTGCGCCTTATATATAAACAAAGTTTTAAAATACGCCATTCACTGAAGGTGCGCCTTATAATCCGGTGCGCCTTAGCGTGCGGAAAATACATATAATTCCACATGTCTTAATTCATAGTTGTGATGCCTTCAGTGTGCAAGTTTCATAGTCTCATGAAAATAAAGAAAACTCTTTGAATGAGAAGGTGTGTCCAAACTTTTGGTCTGTACCGTATGTCAAGTCAAACGTTGAGGTAAAACAGAATGAGTGCAAAGGCATATCAAAGGCTACTTCATTGAGCTGTTGTTCAATTCTTTTCAAAAATAACTTAAATATTACTTAAATAACAACAACAACAAACTGAACACTATATAATATACAGAGTTGACATTACTTCTGTGACCTCTTGATTCCACGCAGGCTTTTTGAAATAAAAACAAGCATTTCTAAACTTTCTGGATCTAATCTGCCCTTTCTTGGGGGTGCAGATCCCTCCAGTTGTGCTGAACACCCATTCCGAGGCACAGCTACGGGCTGAAATGTACAAGTATTTACGTGCGCATTGGGAGAAGAGTCCGAGAATTTAACTTCCACCACTCAAGCAGGTTGTTGTTGTTCCCACTGATTTATCTTATTCTACCCTACACATCAATCTCTTGCTGGATTTTGTTGGCCATCCTTTCCCCAGATCTGGGGGAGCAAGAGGAGGCAGCACTGACCTATCCTTTTTTTTTTTGTTTTAATGCTCACTGGGAGACTTTGCATGTCCGTTCTCGGCCACTTCTCTGGTGAATCTAGTTCCACTTCAGCCTCAGTGTATTGCAGTCTCTTGCTCCTTGACGTCCTTGATGAGAAGTTCTTTCACCTCAAGTGTCATCGCCACAAAGGTGTATTTGAAACGTGGATCAAGAAAAGGATAATCCTTGTCAGTGTATCTTTTGTTGAGATCCTCAAGGACTTTCTCCTTCATTTCACGTCACAGGGGGACATCATCTTCAGAGGCAGCAAGGCAAGAGAATATCTCCTACGTGACCACTTGAACTGCAGAGATTATGGGGAGTTTCTCTCTACTGAGGAACATCTGTTTTCCGTTGCAGTGGTCCAAGCACCTCTTTCACTGTATAGGTGTTGTGATGTCAGTGTCTCGAGGCATGAGGTGCCATTTCTTCCTATCGGTGGCCAGGGCAGCAATGACCAGCCTGCTGCTGCTCCAAGAACCTCTCCACCATGTCATAACCAGAGCTCTAGTGTGTGGTTGTACCATTAAGCAGCTTTTTCTGAGGCACACCCAAGTGCGTTTGTTTCTCTAGCAGTAGCCTGGACATCTTTGGTGACCTGGAAAAAGTAGAGATAGTTCTCCACAGTCTGGATAAGGCAGATGACACCCTGTCGATAGCCAGCGCTTTGTCAGTAGCCAAATCGAGGTTATGTCCAAAACATGGTGTCCAGGTGTATGTGGGAAGGCTTTTTTGTTGTTTGATGCATTTCAGTTGTGACAGCGGGCATCCTGTTCATGTCCATATTCCAGTCTTTCATGATTTCATTCAGGGCTTCCAAGAGGTTTTCAGCATTGTGGTCACTGTTCATTTCAGAGCACCCCAAACACCATGCATCTATCTCCCAGTTCTCTGTTATCATCTACACAGTGATGGTCATGTAGGCATCCATGGCCCTGCTGGTCCACAGATCACTAGTACAGGAGAAGTGCCTTTTGGATCCTGACAGATGCGCCATAACTGCTGGTCTTGTTGTAGAGTAAAGCCTGGGTATTTTTGTATCCATGAAGAAATTCCTCTCAGGAAGTTCATATTTATAATTTAATTTCTTCACAAATTCCTTAAAGCCCGACTTTTCCACTTTGTATACTGGAATTTGGTCCAAACATATGAATTCAGCCACTGCTCTGTTCAATGTTGTGGCTTCCTTTGAAGTTGGCTGATATTTTCTTTGTTGCTCATTCATTTCAGGTATGGTACTGGCCATTGCTTGCTTCCTTTTCGGGTTGAATGGCTCTCTATGAAATACAGGATGGGATTTACATAGCATGAATTAATGGTCTCAATGGTTTCAGTTTATAACCGGGTTTACAATGACCAAAAGCATATAAGCAATAAAAAAACAAATATGTTGAGTTAGAATTTATATGGTTGAAATTAAAGAATCATTCTGTGTCCTTTCCACATTAATACATGTTTAACTAACACTGTTTTAACACTGTAATTGGAAAAATATGAAATGCTTCATAAACAACATAATAAACCATAGAGGACAAAATACAATAAACCAAAACTGATTCCTTGTAATAACTAATGAAATAATATGTTTATGCATTTTCTTCTTGCCTTAAACTTTGACACCCTTTAACTCTTCATTCCTCAGCCTCTACATGAAGCAGTTATAATTCTACATAGGCTATTATTATTAGCTATTGAGAAAATAAACAAAGCACACTAACCTGATATTCCACATATAAATCTGGGTGACGACACTGCAGGTGTTTTCTGAGGTTGGATGTGTTGCCTCCTTTGGCTGCAATTGCTTGGTGGCAGCACCTGCACAGTGGACGACAATCATCAATAACTTTACCATCCCTGCCTTGTTTAAAGCCAAAAAAATCCCAGATATGACTTTCTGAATTTGGTTTCTTGACCAACATTTTGGATGACACTGACTCTGACGCCGACCCCGCTGCAGACTCTCCGCTCGGTCCCGGTACCTCCGCCATGCTGAGTGTGCTGTTTGCGTGTGTTATCCAAAGCTGCGCTGCTTCCTTCTTGCCGGTAGAAACACGCAAACAGCCACTCAGTTTACATATAGGGGGACCCAGCGTGCGGAAACAGCTTATCATAACCCCGGACGTCACCAATAAACAGCAAGCATCTAGTCATTCAGCAGCTATGTAGTTACGTTGCAGTATTAGACATGTGGGTTTGTTGATAGAGAGAAGCATGCAGTGAGTAGCCATAAGGAGACTATAGGCAACCGCGACTAGCGGAAACTGGCACAGAGCAGTAGTAATCCATGGTAGTACTGACGTGTAGAAATTCTAGTTTAGTAGGAACTGTTATGAATTGGCACCGTGGTGTACCGTGGGTATCGTTCAACTATAATTGTTTCTTTTGTGACCTTGGCCTCCCAGTTCCAAAATGAGAGGCTTGGTTGGTCCTCTGTGGTCTTGGAACAGAAGCCCCAATCCTTGGCTGAGAAATATTCAAGGTAGTCGATGGATGGCTCAACGCGGGCTGTCATGTGTATGGCCTTGGGGCATCTTCAGTTGACATGCCAAAACAGACTCACTCAGCTCCTGAGAGTGTCTTCATCTGATGCAGGGTGTCCTCTTCTGCTTTCTTGTTTTTCCACTCAAGAGACTACTTGCGAGAACTACATTCTTGCTGGAGGCATACTTGGGCACTCCCCAAGCTTTCAGCAAATGGCTGGGTTCTGCAGACCATGCACAATTCAGCTGGAGCAAGCTTGAAGGATGCCCAATGTTCGGTTGGCCATATCATTCTTATTTGTGTCCATGAAATGGACTCTCTAGCCATCCGTAAGGTGCCCTCAACCCCAATGTTCGGCAACGGATAAGTTTCTCATGAGGAGGTACAAGACTGGGGAATGGGCTGGTTGTATTTGCTAGTCTTTGGCTCATTTTTTGTTCACGCTTTCTGCATCATTGCAGAACAGCAGTGTGGACGTCTACATGTCAACATAGGTGCAGGGCTCCTCCAAGTGGGCCAAGGGTCCCCTCTGCTGTTCCCCATTGCTGCCATCCACCACCACCACAGGTTCACGATTTGAGTGAACCCTCAGGGTAACCCCGTGGTGGTGACAGTGGTCACTGTCATTGCCACTGTGGTGAGGACAGTGGCTATTTGTTCACAATAACCTTTTACACAGGCCAGTTGTGGCCTTTCGCACTCCTTCCTGCTTGCCATCCAGCCGGTTGAAGTCGAACATCATCAGTGACCCAGCAAAGGTGACACCAGAAGTTATATCCTGTCTTGGACCATCCAGGGGTCTTGAGTGACATTGTTGGTATCTACTACACTTGGACTATGCAAGCGCAAAGCAGAACATTCAGTGCTTTCAGCACTGTCCTCTGGTTGTCGTTAAGGATTTATTAAATCATTGAGTGCTTTTTTGAATTATTTTTTATTTTGCCATGGCACCACGCTAGCAGCTGCTTGTTGCAATAGCTATGTACCTGCATGTTTCTTTGTTTTACTTTGTTTATCCTGGCGTAAGTTATCCAGTTGTCTATTGGTATGTGAAATTTTTTTAGCTGACAGCAGAGTGTGCCCAGAAGTTTTTTATTTACTCAATTCTTTATATATTTTTTTCCCTTGCTCATTGGACCAACTGCCACTGAGTCGGCAACTAACAGACGCTCCATTGTTTACACTCGTGAACAGCTGTTAGCCCTGTGTAGTGCCACCCAGCTAAAGACCCAATGTCTCCATGAGCTGAGCAGAAGGAGAAGAGGCTGCCACTCTGCCTGAACAAGGAAAAGCGATTTAAGCCCATGCTCCCCACCATCCTCCTCGGGAGTGTGAGATCCATCCTGGACAAGATGGCTGAGCTAACAATGCTAACACAGCATCAAAGGGACTTCTAGGAATGTAGCCTGATGCTGCTATGTGAGACTTAGCTAAAAAAGTTAACAGAGGATTCCAGCGTTGCACTGGAAGGGTTTCGGTTGATAAGGGCTGACAGGACATGGGAGAGCAGTGAGAAGAAAGGAAAGGGGTTTTGTTATGTATGTAAATGACAGATCGTGTAACCCCGGGCACATCACTGTCAAGGAGAAACTATGTAGTAGAGACATTGAACTGCGAGGCATTGGTATGCGATTCTACTTTATGCCAAGGGAGCTCTCGCAGGTCATTACGACAGTAGCATCTATTCCCCCTCTGCTAATGCAGACCCAGCTTGTGATGTCCTCCATTCGGCTGTTAGGAGGCTGCAAACACAGCATCCACAAGCCCTCCTCTTAATTGCCAGGGACTTCAACCATGTTTCTCCTTCCTCCACACTACCTACATTCAGCCAGTACATCACCTGCCATACCAGAGAAAACAAAACCTTAGGCCCAATTCCAATTCTCTCCCTTAACCCTCAAGCTTAACCCTCAAACTCGATCCTCATTCTCAACCCTCAAAACCAAGTGGTAAGGGCTATTGTGCGACTTAGTTATGGGACACCCCTTAGTTGCAGATTGCGTCTTCAGACTGTTGGGGGCAGCATTATGCCCAAGCGGCGTTTACTTCTGTAAATTAAGAAAAAGACAAAGCTGCAGCAGATACATCTTCGTTTATGGATATGTAAAAGTTTTGTCTTCTTTCAACATCTATCAAAACTAAATACTTTATGTAACAGCAATTTTTTTCATAGTTTTTATACCTTTGCTACTTGTTATGTGAGACAGTCGAGTATAATAACAAGAATCTCCAGTCTCAACTCAATTTTTTTATTACAATATAAAATTTAAACTTTACAGAAATAGAACACTCTCCAAAAACAGTTGTAAACAGCTGCAACATACATTTAGAAAAAAGAGGTAGAAATGTGCAAAAACAAAAGGTAAATGACAAAAACCTGAGAACACTTGCATGGTTAATAAAATATGATTGAATACAATCACATTTTATCAACCACACGCTCAAAAGGTATGAGGAAGCGCTCAGTCTTGGCCTCACTCTCCTTGTGGCGTCTCTGTTCCCGCTTGCTCTCTGCCTTCAAAAATCCAGGATTGGATTGGGTTTTCTTTTCATTTTCCAAGGGGGAAGGGGTTGGGGGTCTGTGGTGACGTGGCAGAGGACTCTGGGTTCACAGCAGAGTGGATGCGGAGGAGGCACAATCAGCTGTGGCGCAGGGGAAAGTGACTCTGTCTTCTGAGTACCTGTAACACACAGCAGTGAAGATGAATGTATGTTGGAGAGAGTGATAAGAGAACATAAAGGGAGGGAGGAGCACAAGAAAAGAGGTTGTGAGAAAGAAAACAGTGAACAAGAGGAGTCAATGTAAACAAAGGAAAGAGAGGGTGAATAAACACATTCCTGCTCCAAATTATGCACACACACATTCCTGCTCCAAATTATGCATCATGAAGTATAAGATTTGTAAGGATGGAAGTAGGGTATTTTACCCTGTATCTTGAGGTTTTCCTACTTCTTGGCTGCCTGCTGAGGCTCAACTTTCCCCACCAGGCCAGCTTCTTGGATCAACTGGCAGTGGAATAACAAATGAGTGTCAGGTTATGACAGATCAGTGAACAAGGTGGACAGGTCATACATCGCTATCTCGTAACATTGGACCTGAACAAGAACAGTTCATATTCATAGAAGAATGTCTGGTCACTTGGGCAACAGTTGTAATTGTCACGGAGCATCATCATATTATTAAAGAGATAAAACAGGAGATAAAAAATTTGCCCGGTCGTCTTCTACCATTAGAGTCAAAAGCATGTTATACGGACTGTTGTCTTGATAAAACAACTCCATTGTCAGCAATAAAAACCATCGCTTTGTAACGTTAACCGACCTAAACGATATCAACCGTGTTTGAGCTCACCGGCCGCTATCGACAAATGATCGTAAAATAAAAATCAATGTCACACAACAGCGAGGTAACTAATCCATAGCATGGACCTAAACTAAGATAATCCGATGTTTTTCGTTATTTTTATACCTCTTTTAACAAAGAAAATACTTACAATTGTAGCTCGCCATCTCCGCCTCCAGGTAGATTTTCCGGAAAACCGCAATGCATTCTGGATAGCCCTTACTTTCAAAGGAGGTAGCGGAGAATCTCAATTTTGAGGGCCATACGTCCCTTAATCTTACCCCTTAACTCAGCTCCCTAGGAATTGGGACACCATTTGGTCATCGTAGGGGCGCGCATTTTTGAGATTGAAGGTTAAGGAGGAATTGGAACGCATCCTTAGACTTGTTTTATGCCAACATCAAGGAGGCATACACTGCCTCCCCTGTGAAGATATGACCATGACCTGGTGCATCTTCTCCCTGTGTACAAGCCTCTTGTACAAGCCTCCTGTACACAGATAATCAGCGTCCACCCACACTCAGAAGATCTGGTCTGAGGACTCAGTGAAGACACTGACAGACTGCTTCGATGCCACAGTGTGGGATGTGTTCTGTCAGGACCACAGGAAGAGCATTGACAGTAGCTGCATCACAGGCTACATCAGTTCCTGTGTTGATTCCACAAAACTCACCAAAACAGTTAGAGTGCTTGCCAACAACAAACCATGGATCACTCCAGCCATAAAAATCCTCAAGGAAAAAAGGAGGGGTTTTGAGCTGGGAGACAGGGTCCAGAGGAAAGCTGTACAGAAAGAACTGAGAAGAAAGATTAGAGAGAGGAAGGGCAGTTACAGGAGGAAGATTTCAGAATCCTCCAGACATCAGTTGTGCCAACAGGTGCGAACAACCTTTCTCCCCTCCTACCCAACCAACCCTACTGCAATCTCCTTCCCTGACTGGGACAAGGTCTGGCCAAAGGACTCACACCCTAACCGCCGTCCTTACTGCTCCCTGCTGCCTAATCGCCATCCCGACTCTCCACCTGCATCCAGTGTGGTTCTCTCTACAACACATGTCGAGAGAGAATTGTCCAGGCTTAAGGTTAAGAGGGGACTACGACCTCAAATTAGTCGAGACAACCCACGGAATTTAAACATATTACTAAGCGGATGAAAAGATACTAATGAGGATTCCCTCGGTAGCGGTGAGTGAGAAGCCCAGTGCCGAATCCCTGCCCGGTGGGCGGACATGGGAAATGTCGTGTACGAAAGACCTGCTTGCCCGGTGTGGCTCGGGGGCCTGAGTCCTTCTGAACGAGGCTCAGACCGTGGACGGTGTGAGGCCAGGTGAGGATTCGGTGCTGGGCTCTCCGCTCTGTGCTACCGAGGAAATCCTGGTTAGTTCGTTGGAGCGCCTTACGGCCGAGCGGATGGCGGAGGGACCAACAACCGTCGCCGCCATCAAGCATGGCTCCCCTTGATGGGAGACTGTCAGGCTTCTGCTGCGTGAAGGAGACCGGGGGAACCTTGGCGTCCGGGCACCTCCACAAACCGCTCGGGCGGGCAGCGCAAAGGACTGATGTCCACCTGCAGCCACGCCCCGACCTGAGGGGAGCAGTATTAGCCTCACTGTGCACCCGTGAAGAGAGCTTTGCACTCCCTCAGTTGAGAAATACGCTCGCGGTGAAAGCTTTGCGCGCCCTCGATTTTTGGCAGCGATGTGACAGCGATGTGACAGCATACACAATGATGGAGGTGCATCATCTGTGCACTACTATGGAAGCATAATACGTTCGTATGCACTATGCTCCTCCATTGTTGTGTGTCTGTTTTGCTCCTTGTTCACTGACGTAGGGAAAAAACTTGTGCAAGATCTCACAAAAGGGTTTGTGAGATCTCGCAAAAAAAAAATTACCTCCATGTCCCTTTCGGGGCTCCTTAAGAAGGCGACAGGCATAGATGTCATAAAATCCAGGGTCTTCAAGTCCTGTGTTAGGCAACTGTGTGGGATTGTGGAGCACACATTTAACATGAGCCTGAGGCTGCAAAAGGTTCCACTGCTATGGAAGACGTCCTGCATGGTACTGGTTCCCAAGTCATCTTGGCCCAGTGCAGGGGTTTCAAACTCATTTTGGTCTGGGGGCCGCATACAGCTTAATCAGATCTCAAGGGGGCCGGACAAATAAACTTATTACAAAATTATTAAAGATCTCACAATAAGTCCACTTGTTTCTTTGTATAATTTCAAAGAACAAGAAGTATATTGTAATATTGCAAAGAAGAAATATATTATGAAATGATTTTATTTTAAATAAATTTTCCTTTATGTGATGAAAAACCAAAGAGTTTAAAAAAAAAAAAAGTATTTGCATTTCAGCAACACTTTTACTCAGTTAAACATTTATTTAACTGCATAATGCAAAAATTTGGGAAACAATTTGAACAATTGCATTGAATCCACACATTTGTAATCTCAAGTGGCAGCTGCTTTTAACAGACATTCAATGAGGGAAATTTGTCCCCTTCCTTGGTAGTGCATAAAATGTATACATATAAACAACCTTAGTTACAAAACATGCTTGTCGCTTCTCAGGACACACAGTTTCGGCAGCCTTCAGCATGCAGTTTTTGACGAACTCCCCCTCACAGTATGGCTTTGATGCTTAAAGCTATCTGGCTAGCAACTAGATAGCTGGCTTTCACCGCAGCATCACTGGCCTCTCGACTCCGGGTGAAAACCGATTGCTTTTTTCTCAGACGCACCAACATTTCATTTATCTTCTGCTTTCTCAGTTCTCTGTGCAAGCTTTTGTATCCCATTCACCTCCGTGAACATATAGGAAGAAGTCCATTTTTCTTGAAAAATCCGACACTCAATGTCCACTTTTCTCTTTTTTTTTAGTCAGAATCTTTTTATTGAAATACAAAGAATGTATACATAAAGAGCATTGCTGATCAGTCACTGACATTAGAGGATTGAACGAACACCAAACACAGTTAGCAGTCACATCAACCTAAGAAAAGCAAGAGATATGTGCAAAGAGAAGGAAAGAAAAACGGAGCTACCAACTGCACATGGTAAGTAGGTAAAGCATAGACAACAACAAAAGTCTGTGTTACCGTTTTACTTTTGCTTTTTAGCTAAGCGAGAATAACAAAATAAACAAAAGGAAGAACAAGAAAGAAAAATAATAATATGTATATATATGTGTATATATAGATAGTACAATAAAAGCTAATCCCTTGTAAAACAATCCCTATCCTGTCACTGCCAATAATGACACGAAATACTTTCCAGTCTCATCAGAGACCAGGTTGTGCAGCTGAATGAGAAAAATGGTCAAGCTGCATCTGTATCAAGGTTTAAAGGTTTAAAAGGTCCCCAGATTTTGATGAACTGTGCATTGGAACGTTGGAGTGAGAATCTAATTTTCTCAAGCTTTAAGCAAGACATAATCTCTGCCAACCATTGTGCATGTGTGGGCGGGGTAGGGTCTCTCCATCTGAGCAGCAAAGTACGCCTGGCCAGAGAAGCAAAGTTCAAAGTCTGCTGTTTTTGTGTTGATAACTGTATCGCTCCTCCAGTAACCCAGACACTGCAACAAGAGGAATGGGTTTCAATTCAACATTAATTATCTTAGACACGGTGTGAAATACCTCTGTCCAATATTTAAAAAGTCTAGGACAATGCCAGTACATATGAGCAAGTGACACTTCAGCACTTTTGCATTTGTCACAGTACGGGTCTGTGTCCGGATAGAAGCGAGAAAGTTTAACTTTAGAGATATGGGCTCTATGTACCACTTTGAACTGAATCAGGCAATGGCGAGCACAGAGAGAAGTTGTGTTAACACACCTGAGTATAGAGGCAGATAGAGACAGGCCCAAGTTGCCCTCCCAAGATCTTTTAAGTGTGTCTGTAGTGTCCTGCTTAAGATCTGTCACCATGCTATACAGCACCGAAATGAGTTTTTTTTCTAAATGGGTTCAGGGACAGGACAGAGTCAACAATGGTTGTTTCTGCTGATGAGGGAATATGTGAACACTTGGAGGTAAGAAAATGTCTTGCTTGTAGATATCTAAAGAAGTCAGACTTTGGTAGATTGAACTTATTACTCAATTGCTCAAATGGTGCTAAATGGTTGTCGATAAACAGATTTTTAAAGCGTATGATGCCCTTCCTGTGCCATTCATAAAAAACAGTCATGAATAGACGGTTCAAAAAGGTGGTTTGTATCAATAGGGCTTAGAAAAGAAAATCTATCTAGCCCAAAGAATTTCCTGAATTGGACCCATATTCTTCGAGAGTGTTTAACCACTGGATTTTTAATGTATTTAATCAAAGAGAGAGGAAGCGATGACCCCAGCAGTGCAGGAGAAGATATGTTTTTGTTGGAGTTTAGCTCCATTCTCACCCAGTCGGGACAGTTGGGCTGATTCAGAAAAAAGGACCAGAATGAAAAGAAACGCAGGTTGACAGCCCAATAATATAAACGGAGATTTGGGAGTGCTAGACCGCTGCTAGCTTTGGTTTTCTGAAGATGGATCTTCTTGAGATGAGGACGTTTACCCTGCCATAAATATGATGAATTGAGTGAGTCAGGTTTGACAAAAAACACTTTAGGGACAAATATTGGTAAAGCCTGAAATAGGTACAGAAATTTTGGTTGGATGTTCATTTTCCCAACATTTATGTGTCCCATGAGAGATATGGACAAAGGGGACCACTGTGAAAGTTTTAGTTTAGTTTGGTCCAACATTATGACAAAGTTTCCCTTGAATAAGTCTTTATACTTACGAGTGACTGAAATACCCAAATAAGAGAATTTGCTATTTCCAACATTCAAAGGGAAGTTGCTAAGGTCTAATGCACATGCTTCATTGTTGATGAGGAAAATTTCACTTTTATGGAGATTTAGTTTGTACCCAGAGTGTTGGCCAAACTCACTGAACAATGATAAGACATAGGGTAGTGAGGTAGTCGAGTCAGAAATGAAAAAAAAAAAGGTCATCAGCATAAAGAGAGACCTTGTGATCTTTGCCATCCCTCTTAATACCAGCTATGGCTGTACAACTCCGGAGTGTAATGGCTAGTGGTTCAATGGCTAAATCCAAAAGCATTGGGCTCAGAGGGCAGCCCTGGCAACACTGTAAAAGGTGATCATTGTTTGAGCTATGAATGTGAGTTGCCTGAAGGAACACTATTTCTGACTTAAGCTGTTTGAGGTAGAGAAGACCTTTCTCCTTTTAATAGGATGATTTAGGCCTTTGACATTCCAACTTACAAAGTTTAGATGCCTGTTCATACAGCTTGACAAAGAAAGTTGAAATGTAAAAATAATATACCATAGAGCAATTTTTTATGAGAACTATGTAAGGTGAGAACTGGTATGACGAGACTGGTATAAAAGGTTGGAGTGATGTACAATGCAAAATCATCACTGGCAGTGACTTTACCTCTTACCACCCTTCCCTCCCCAAAAAAGTAAGCTGGTAAAAAAAGAAGCAGCAAGCTCTTCACAACCAACATCAAAACAAATACACTTCCAATCTTACACTAACTAAAGTTGCTCGAGTAAAAGGAAAGAAACTTGTGAAAATGCCCTTATAGAAGTATACTTTGGCTTAAGGAGTTAAAGGAACAAACAAAGCCACGCTTATACGTACTTAACTTGAACATGGACAGGTAAATACTGGTCCACAGCCAAAAATGGACATAATACTGTGATGAACGCTAGAAACTGCACACAGTCTAATTTGGATAATACTGACACAGGGAAAATGTACACAAACATATATGCCAAGCACCTGACTTATTTGTGTCAGTATGTAAATATTAACAGAGAACACAGAACAGAGTTACTCACGTGCGGGCTGAATGACTGACATGTTTATATTGACAGAGTACAGCATGCAAAGTGCAAACCAACGCTGCATGTGTCAAACCCCGTCCATTAAACCGCTGCGGACAACACCACTTATTTAAGTGACCAAATTTACCGGATTGTCCATTCAGGTAGATTACTGAGGCTGAGGAAGGTTATCGATGTATTTCTGTGCCTCCTCAACGGAGCTGATCCACTTTCTGGCTCCGTTCTATAATGTGAGGCGAAGCCACGCTGGGAAAACTAAAGCAGGCTTCAATCCACGCTTGTAAAGTTCTGCCATGGTGTCCTTATATTCTGCTCGCTGACTGATGATTTCTGGACTGAAGTCCTCCACAACACGAACTGTTTGGCCACGAAATTCGAGTTTCCCTCTCCGCCGCGCTTCTCTTATGAGGAGATCCTTCGTCTGGTAATCAGTGTAACCGTAGAATAACCGGGCGCGGTTGCTGTCCGGGGGCCAGTTTGGCGGCCAGCGAGCGATGGGCTCTGTCAATTTCAGGGGGGGGATGGAAGCGTCTCAGAACCAAAAATCTCACAGAGCACTTTCAAGAAGTATTCAGAGGAGTGTCTGCTTTCAATGGACTCTGGGAGGCCAAGGATGCGTAGATTTTGGCGTCTGCTGCGGCTTTCTAAGTCTGTCACCTTAGCCTTAAGTTTCACATTGTCCTCGCGCAGGGTTGAGCAGATGCCTTCGAGGTCCAAAACCCGCTGGCTATGGTGGCTAGCTCAAGAGGAGACACATTGTCCGTTTTCTTCCACTGCAAGTCACGTCTGGTCGAGTTTCGAGTCAAGCTGAGAGAATAAAGTTCTAAATTCAGCGGCTATCTCCACTCGGTGTTTTTCAAGCAGCGTGGTAATGGGCTCCAGCGTTAGGCTAGCCTCTTCTTTTTTGCTGGACTTAGTGGATTTCGAAGCCATTGCAAAAAGATTTTTGCGTAAATTGAGCAAAATAATACCAAAATATTGAATTATTCCCAAAATTGTTGGGGATATGAGGGCTGGATGGTGTGGAAAGTTAAGAATTTACCGGAGCACCTAAACAGCACGTCTACTCCATCTGCCTGTCAGCCGGAAGTCCTTCCACTTTTTTTTTTTTTGGACAAAGACATTTCACTGATGACATTGCCAGGGCAACCGAACAAGCAGGTAAAGCAAGAACCACGCACCGCTAACTGAACCTGAAGCTCAATGCCACCATCTGCTGTTGGTTCCGGCGCAGTGTTGCATCATGTTGTCTGCTCTGACTAAAACACAGTGCCCTCAGCGGACAATATAGGAACTGAAGAACTAAAGAAAATGAATTTCTCAACCACAACACATCGGGTTTTTTTTTTAATAATGAAAATTTATCCCGCGGGCCGGACTGCACCCCCTGACGGGCCGGATCCGGCCTGCAGGCCGTCCGTTTGACACCCCTGGCCGAGTGACTTCAATCACAACTGACCAGTGGCTCTGACATCACACCTGGCACTGAAGACCCTGAAGAGGCTGGTCCTTCACCACCTGCAACCCCTTGTGAGTTCATTGGCAGATCAACTGCAAATTTCCTACCGGCTAAGCATTGGGATTGAGGACACCGTCATTTTCCTCATGTAGAGTTCCCTTTTTCACTTGGAGAGGGAAGCACTGTGAGAATCATGTTCTTTGACTTGTAGCTAGAACTCCTGAGGGACAATCTGGAGCACACAGGAGTGTGCCACCAGCTGACATCATGGCTCACCAACAGGTCACAGTTTGTGAGGACAAAAGGCCTTGTGTCTGAGGCAGTGGTCTGGAGCACAGGGGCCCCTCAAGTGACTGTTCTGGCTCCTCCTGAACAACAACCTGGACTGGACGGTGAATTCTCAGGCTCTCTACAAAAAAGCTCAGAGTAGACTTCACCTGCTTTGTATACTGAAGTCCTTTGGTGTGCAGAAAGGCCTCCAAAGGTTTTTTTGTGACTCGGTGGTGGCGTCAGACATTTTGTTATGGTGTGGTCTGCTGGAGTGGCAGCATCACAGCAGCTGAGAAGAAGCGTCTGAACAAGCTGGTGAAGAGGGCTGGCTCCATCCTGGGCTGCAGTCTTGATCCTGTCAAGTTGGGTGACAGGAGGATGATGACAAAGCTGTCATCAATCATGGACATCACCTCCCACCCTCGGCATGGGACTGTTAAAGCCTTGGAAATTTCCATGCTGTTCCACAGAAAGATATCACTGGTCCTTCCCCCCCTCTGCTGTGAGACTCTACAACCAGCTTGCTCCCAGCTGCTTACAACAATACACCACAAAAACCTCAGGCACTGAAATACACTTCACTTGAAGTTTTTATCACTTTGAGTTTGAAACTTTGCATACACAATGTAGTGTAAAAATGCTCACTTGCATAATGACTTGGCAATTGATGTCTTGTGTAATCAGTGTTGTAGATGCTTCAGTCGACAGTTCTGATACAGTGCAGCAGGCATCCCTTAGACCATCATGTTGTCTTATTGGTAAATGTATGAATAGACTCCAATTACATAGTGTTTTTAATGTGTTCAACAGTCCCAGAGCGTTTAACACTGTTAGTGATATTCACTCATTTACACACCAGTGATCAGGGTTGCAATGCAAGGCACACACACACACACACACACACGCGCACACACACACACACACACACACACACACACACACACACACACACACACAC
>JASSRZ010034246.1:0-17593 GCA_032164315.1 Malacoctenus gilli | reverse complement strand
TCTTCCGCATTAAGCCCCGCCCCTACAAGATGCAGGACGCCTCCGATTGGTTAACTGCTGGTAGCAGTTGTCGGGAGCGTCGAGAAGTTGTCCAATCACTGAGAAACTGATGTGAAAAAAACTCCCTGAAACAGACCGTTTCGACCACCATCGAAACTGAATGGAGAGGCACACTAGGGGGCACTGCTCACTTGTCCGAATGAGCTTTCAACACTATTACACTGTAAAAAGCTGAAAAAAGTCAAAATAGCACAAGAGGGTCCCTTTAAAATACGACTCAAAAAGACACCTCATTTCGCTCACACGATAAGCTATTACCGTATTTTCCGCACTATAAGGCGCACCTAAAAACCTCCAAGTTTCTCCAAAGCTGACAGTGCGTCTTATAATCCGGTGCGCCTTATATATGGACCAATATTGAGCCAAATACAAGGCGCACTGTTGGTTTTTTGACAAACTTAAAGGCTTTTAAGTCGCCTTTTTGTATGTAAATATGGTAAATGACTCCAAGTTAATGCAGTCAATTTGAGCGGCACCTTTAATGTACCGTATTTTCCGCACTATAAGACGCACCCAAAATCCTCCAATTTTCTCTAAAGGTGACAGTGCGCCTTATATACGGACCAATATTGAGCCACAACAGGTCTCGCAGTTACGGTAAACAGCCGCCGACTTCAAGCATGCGGTTCATGCTGGGCTATATGACTGCGTGAGGTTTCATTTCCATTTGTGTGTTTATGTAAAGACCCCAAAACGGCTCCTATTAAGAGACACTCTTACGGCGAAGGGTTTAAACTGAAGGCGATCGGTCATGCAGTAGAACACAGGAACAGGAAGTGGAGGAAGCAACAAGACAAGTACCGAAAAAGTACCGTATTTTCTGCACTATAAGGCGCACCTAAAAGTGGAGGAAGCAACACGATGACCTGCACCCAGTAAAAAAGACTGTTCATTCATTTTCGAAGTGAACGGAGTTGTCACAACGCTGCTTTGTAATCTATTACCGTATTTTCCGCACTATAAGGCGCACCTAAAAACCTCCAATTTTCTCCAAAGCGGACAGTGCGTCTTATAATCCGGTGCGCCTTAAATATGGACCAATATTGAGCCAAATACAAGACGCACTGGATTATAAGGCACACTGTTGGTTTTTTGACAAACTTAAAGGCTTTTAAGTCGCCTTTTTGTATGTAAATACGGTAAATGACTCCAAGTTGATGCAGTTAATTTGAGCGACACCTTTAATTTACCGTATTTTCCGCACTAAATGCGCATCTAAAAAACCTCCAACTTTCTCAATAACTGACAGTGCGCCTTATAATCCGGTGTGTCTTATATATGGACCAATATTGAGCCACAACATGTCTCGCAGTTACGGTAAAAAGCTGCCGACTTCAAGCGTGCAATTCATGCTGGGATATGTGACTGCGCAAGGTTTCATTTCCATTTGTGTGTTTATGTAAAGACCCCAAAATGGCTCCAATTAAGAGACAAACTTACGACGAAGAGTTTAAACTCATTCACGGAGTAGAACGCGGGAATCGAGCATCAGCGAGAGAATTTAACATGAACGAATCAATGGGGGAGGAAGTGGAGGAAGCAACAAGATGAGTACCGAAAGAGTACCGTATTTTCCGTACTATAAGGTGCACCTAAAAGTGGAGGAAGCAACAAGATGACCTGCGACTGTTTATTCATTTTGGGAGTGAACGGAGTTGTCAGAACGCTGCTTTGTAATCTATTAATAAAGTTTGACTTTTCTGACTGTTTTCTTGACATTCTCCATTTAATGGATGCATAAAGTAACCCCAGCCTCGACTGTAGCGTCTATTCTTATAATCCGGTGCGACTTATAGTGCGGAAAATACGGTAATTGCTATCGTGACCTTTGAATCGTGAACTCTGAGGTTTGCGCTCGTTAACGAAAGAGTTAACAAGAGTCCTTGTTATGTTCGTGACAGCGAGATGCTGAAGAAACTCCGAGACAGTTCGAGCTGGTCTCCGAAGCGCCGCCGGCACGCGGACGCCGCCTCTCGTCACGTCCGGACGCAACCGCAACCGCTGTCTTCCTCCGTGGACGGACACGTCGGCCTCCGTCGGTGTTTATCAAAATGTAATTAAGCTTCTCCTCGGAAAGTCAATCGGACGGCGGCGGGAGACGGCGCTTATCGCCCGCTTACACCCAGACGCTACGTTACAACACTTGGCTCATTTTGCTCCGTGTAACAATGGTCAATTCAATTACCGGCTGGCGGCGAGCACCGGGTTTATTATGACGGTGCGGCGCGGCACAAAGGCGCGGCGCGCCCACAAATCACTGATACGCGCTCATCTGACAATATTCTAATAACGCGAAACACAGAGGGAGCTCCGGGCGGGTTTTTCCACTTCCTGCATTTATCAGCTGGTAGAAGGACACCGTTAAGAATTCACTTGAGTTGAAATAATCCGGTGAGGGTTTGTGCCCGAGCAGGAACATCCTCCACACCAGAGAATAACCGCTGTGTCCTCCGCTCGCTTAGAAATGGAGGGCAAACCGCGCGGCGAGCCCCAAAATTGAAATGGCAGCAGATAAGTCGCCGAGGAAATGGGACTTTAATGCCGGCTGATGTCGGCGAGAGCGCGGCCGCGGCGGCGGCGGCGGCGGAGGAGGAAGCCAAAGTGGAGCGTGTCCCCATAAATTAGCCGTCACGCCGCGACAGGCCAAAGCGGAGGAGGGGCGGCGGCGGCGGCGGAGGCGGAGGCGGCGGCGAGTCCGTCACGTGAGGCTGACTCTCTGCCGGGTCGTTTGTTATTCCGTTTGCTTGAATCCTGATCAAAGCGAACGCGGACGGAAACTTCCAGAAAACGAAACTCGCTTCCTGGTTTGTTTTTTTTCTCTTCATGTCGCAGCTTTTTTAGTTGCTGTCGAGCGACCGAGTCGCAGAAAACTTCGATTTTACCTCAATCCGCCAAACCGTGAAGAACAACCGAACGAACACCAAGTAGAAAATGCTTCGACTAAACTCAAGTTTTCATTACTCTTCATGTGAAAGTGTCACGATTACCGTGGAGTGACAAAAAAAAAGAAATTGGAAATAAAATTAAAATAATCAGTGAATAATTTAAACTACAAGTAAATGAGGTCTGAAAAAACATTAAAAACATTTTTTTTAAATGCAAAATAAATTAAAAAAAACAAATGAACGAGTGAGTGAGTGCAACAGCAGTAAAATAATTTTTTTGTATGTATTAAATTTATTTTTACTCGCTTCACAACCTCAGAATTTGTTTCAATGAATATAAAAAAATTCAAACTAATGTGTTTGATTTATCTTTTTTTTTTACCTGATTAAATTGTGAAAATAAATCAGAACAAGGTGCTCAAAATATTTATGGAAAAACTGAGTTTTTCAATTTCTATTATTGAAAAGAAACAGAAAAAAATCATGATTATAAAAAAGATTTATTAATTAAATTAAATTAAATTAAATTAAATTAAATTAAATTAAATTAAATTAAATTAGAAACCTGCAAAAGAAAATTTTGAAATTGACCACAAATTGAAACAGAAATAAATTAATTTTTGATGAAAATTGGTATTTTGTGGTATTTTGTGGTACTTTGAACCCTGCTGGCAGCTGCAGGACTCCTGAGTGGGACGGAATGATAAAAACATGCAGAGTTTGTTTCACCGACGTCTTTCTTTCCGTTACTTCACCAGTAAATAGCCGGAGCCTCCGACAGTCGGAGCCCGACCAACAGCTGGCTGTTGACACGACCGCAGAACAAACAAAAACGTTTACATTCACAACAAGACGAACACAAAGAGAATATTCGCAGACAGGGACGTCGGAAGAAATCTTCCCACAAACGCTGAAAAAAAACGACTTGGGAATCCAACTTTCCCTCCAAAACACTGAAGTCGCTCAGCAGCGACATCTCAAGGAATAACAACGAGACGCCGATGCCGCCGACGCCGTCGCTGCCACGGCATCCGTTATCCTGCGCTCATTAAAAGTCAGCTCGCCAAAAGACAAATGACAGCGGCAGGCTGCACGTCCGTCAACAGGCTGCTCGGCAGAGGGGACGCCAGGACCGCCGCTCCCTCCTCCTCCTCCTCCTCCTCCTCCACCTCCTGCTGCTGCAGCTTGTTGTGCGGTTTGAACAACAGCAGAGGCAGGAGACACACACACACACACACACACACACACACACACACCCTCTCACCCGTCTGGAGGCAGTGCCGGTGTCGATCTTCAGCTGGGTGGCGATGAGCACCGACATGCTGCTGAAAGTGTCACTTCCTCTCTCGCCGCGCTCCCAAACCTTCAGTGCCTTCAGTGAAGTTGGTGCTGCTGGAGGAGTCTGAGGAGTCCTCCCCCTGCCTCCCCCCCCCTCCCTCCCTCTGCCTCCCCCTCCCTCCCTCCCTCCCTCCCCTCTCCCCTGCAGCTAACCTGGGGGTCCGGGAACCACGCCGCCCTCCCTTCTCTCCCCTCACGGGGCGAATCAATCACAGCGACGCTGGCATCGCCTCCTCGGAGGGAGGGGGGGGAGGGAGGGGTGAGGGTGGGGGGGGGGGAAGCATCTCTTCCAACTGTTACTTATCTCCCCCGTCCTCCCCCCTTCCGCCTCGCGACGCTGGCAAATCACCCACAAACCATCGAACCTAAACCGGCTGCTGCTCCGGCTCAAGTTTACAGTGAAGCCAAACAACGACGGGAGACACTCGGCCTTTCAAAATAAAAGCACCGTTTAGTACTGATCCTCCCCAACCTCCCCAAACTGATGAAGTTTCCTGACAGACCGACTCCAACCACACGTCGCGCCGGCGTGTTTCGGCGCAAAGTCGCGATGAGGAAGGAAATTAAGTCGCGTTTATGAAGTAGGAGGCCATATTTCACCCCCCCCCCGCCCCCCCCTTCTGGTTATTTATCTGGTCGGCCAATCAGGACGAGCGCCGGAGGCGAGGAGCCGCTCAGTCGGCGCGGAGGGTGAAGCATTTACAACGCCTTCATTAAAGATGGTGCACGGCGGCCTCCAAGCGCCGTGAATCACGCGGCTACCTGCAGTCAATCCGCGGTCAGATATGGACTCCGCCGCTGAATTATGGCCGCCATCGACGCGGCGATTCAGCATTTTTTCCCTCTCGCCAAAGTGGCGCGAACGTCGGCGTGAGGTCGTCAGCGTCCCCTCGGCTTTCAAGCGCCACGTCGGCGCGTGATTCACGAGCCAAACGTGCGCCACTCTGACGCGACCTTGTCGGCGGCGATTCGGCGGAGGAGCCCAGCCGCCGATGTTCTTATTTCACGGACAGCGGCGTGTTTTATATCCTGCGCCAGGAAGCGGCGGGAGATTTCACGGCGCTTCATAAATACTTATATTAAAAGTCAGCTAAATTTCGGCGGGCGCGTGACTCATGGGCCCGTTTAGCGCCCGACTCTTCCGCCTGCAGCAGCGGCCGTTTATCTCCGACGGCTGCCGAGACTCCGCTCATATTTTACATGTTTGATTTGCACACGGACAACGGTGGCCGGGAGCGGCGGCTGATGGATCGCCGCGTCCCATCCGGGCGGCGAAGTCGCATATTCACGCGACGCTCTTGGAGTTCAGCGACTCGAACTGGATGTTTGGATTTCGAAACAGCAGGTTAGAAAAAGAAAAAAAAAAGTCCTCGAAGCCGATCCGGCTCTGCAGAGGGACGTGTCTAATGACGGGCTGCCCGGTTTGACGGTGAGGCTGCCCCCTGCTGGTCAGTTCTGGGCGTTGCCATTGAGTAAATTGTCCTACACTGTAAAAAAAGAAGTGGTCAAGTTAGAAACGGAAGTTGGGTTTGTTGAAGTTTGAAGAGTAGAGTAGAGTAGAGTAGAGTAGAGTAGAGTAGAGTAGAGTAGAGTAGAGTAGAGTAGAGTAGAGTAGAGTAGAGAAGAGAAGAGAAGAGAAGAGAAGAGAAGAGTAGAAAGGAGTAGAAAAGAGTAGAAAAGAGTAGAAAAGAGAAAGGTAGAGTAGAGTAGAATAGAGTAGAGTAGACTAGAATAGAAAAGAGAAGAAAAGAAAAGAGTAGAGTAGAAAAGAGTAGAGAAGAGAAAGGTAGAGTAGAGTAGAATAGAGTAGAGTAGAGTAGAGTAGAATAGAAAAGAGAAGAAAAGAAAAGAGTAGAGTAGAAAAGAGTAGAGAAGAGAAAGGTAGAGTAGAGTAGAGTAGAGTAGAGTAGAGTAGAGTAGAGTAGAGTAGACTAGAAAAGAGTAGACTAGAAAAGAGTAGAAAAGAGTAGAAAAAGAGAAAGGTAGAGTAGAGTAGAATAGAGTAGACAAGAGTAGAGAAGAGAAAAGTAGAATAGAATAGAATAGAATAGAATAGAATAGAATAGAATAGAATAGAATAGAATAGAATAGAGAAGAAAAGAGTAGAGTAGAGTAGAAATGAGTAAAGCAGAGCAGAGCAGAACAGAGTAGACTAGAGTAGAGTAGAAAAGAGAAGAAAAGAGAAGAGAAGAGTAGAGAAGAGTAGAGAGGACTAGAGTAGAGTAGAGTAGAGTAGAGTAGAGTAGAGTAGGGTAGAGTAGAGTAGAGTAGAGTAGAGTAGAGTAGAGTAGAGTAGAGTAGAGTAGAGTAGAGTAGGGTAGGGTAGGGTAGAGTCTGATTAAATGTGTCTGATGTCAGAGTTAGATATATGACGATGACGTAAAGAGACACTTCGCAGGCTGAACTGCGATAGTTAGGAATATTTTTAGGATTTTTATGACGTGTGTGTGTGTGTGTGTGTGTATGTGTGTGTGTGTGTGTGTGTGTGTTGTTAATGTTCTGTCAGGATGATAAAACGCCACATCACCTTGGCGCTCGGCGGCAATAACCGCGCTGACCTTTCACGCTAATTGCAATCACACTGACTTACTGTGAGCCGGCAATATTCATAATCACGGGCGTGTTTGTCACCGCCGTAAATGTGACAGCCGCCGCCGCCGCCACCGCCGACGTGGGAGACGGCCAATCGGAGGCTCGATTAAAACAAGGAAATGTCAGGCGTAAAAACGGTCCGTTAACGGCGGCGGCGGCGAGTCCGGGCAGCACGCCGGGAACCGGAGATGCTTTATTGGTGGCCGAGATGAAAGCTCGCCCCCTGGTGGCAGGAACGCAAAAAACACCTCAGTTTATCTTCACTGTAAAATGTTGAGGTGCAGCTTTTTCTTCATGTGCTGAAAAGTTCTGATCTCGAAACAAGTTGATGTGAAAACACATGAAACAATGCAGTGATTGTATCTGTGTAAAAGTCCTGTGTAGTTGTATATTTGTATCTCGAGGGGGCGCTGTTACAGCTCACTGTCAGGCAATGATGTAACACCTCAACGAGAATCTATTTTTAGAAAGAGACAAGCTGAACAGTTTCCTGTTCGCAGGTTTTCTAGAGATATAAAGAGGAGAAAAACCGACGCAAAAAGTCACACGTAGTTGGTTTTGGAGCTTTTCTGACCGACTCTGCTTTCCAAGCAGGTGAAGGTTCAGACCGGGTACTTTTTAGTACCCTCTCAGAGGTTCCAAATGAGCCGAGCCACCAGGGGACGGAGGAGAGACGCGAAGGACCGAATCTAACTTCAGGAGACAGCTTTCGTTTCCCACGGCAACGAACCCGTCCTCCACTCGTCCTCTGACCTTCAGCCGGACCACGTTTTCCCCGGCTAAGCAAGCGAGAAAGGCGGCGGGCGTCCCGCGCCGCCGCTCCGCGCCGCCGCTCCTCGCCGCCGCCGCTCCTCGCCGCCGCCGCTCCTCGCCTGTGGACCCCCGAGACGCTCGGCGCCATACTTGTTATTCTTCCTCAGCTCAGCGTGAGGCGGCCGCGCGGAGGTATGAGCAGAGAATACATCACCGGCGTACGTGCGCGTCGGGCTGCCATGCCTCTTAATCAGAGTGCGCGGCGGGGGGGGGGCGGGGATACCGGGCGATCCGTCACTGGTGGAGGGGAGGGAGGGGGGGGGTGGAGCCTGACGCTCCGGCGGGACATGATGAAGGAGCGAGCGAAGGCCTGAGGATGACCACGCCGTCCGCAGCACGGCTTCTTCTGGGGGGGACGCGGGGCGGTTAGAGGTGACAAACGAGCCCGTGATCGCCACCGCCGCCCGCCGCCGCCACCGCCGTCCCCCCAGTTTGTCCTCTGGTCCTCTCGTTCTCTGGCGCTTCACTGCGGCCGAAGCGGACGAGCCGCCGTTCGTCGGCAGACGTCCGTCAGATGAATTCGGAACGCTTTCGTTGCTTCACATTCCGGCTGCATACGGAGCTCGTCGGCACCATCGCGCCCCGGGGAGCCTTAACATTCAGCTCAGGGCGCCGGCGGCTCCTCCTCTTCCTCCTCCTCCTCCTCCTCCTCCTCCTCCTCCGCGGATTCACCCCGACCCCGCCAGACGGATCCGAGGCACCGTCGTGTTTCTTGTCGCCGCAGATATACGAGGAAACTGGAAACTTTTCTGAAGCGTTTCGAGCCCGAAGCTGCGTCGGCGTCACGCGGACGGGAAAAACTCCCGCAGGACTTCTGAAACAAGGCGAGACGACACTCCCGGGGGGGGGGGGGGGGGGGGGGGGACTCTCCCCCGAAGCCCCCCCCCCCCGAAGACGCAGCGAAGGAGCAGAAACATCATCACACGAAACTTGACGCATTTAAACCATCTATCTAAACGAATGCCACAAAAACTGAGCTGATAAATTACAAATATTTCGAGTTTCTTTAAGCTTCGATCGTCCAATCAGTGAGATAAGAAGCGGCTCGTCACTGGCAGACAAGATCTATTGGAGGGAGGAAGTGGGCGTGGCTTCAGCTCCTCAGAGACACGCCCCCATCCTCCTCCAGCAGTAAGACAAGAGTTTAATCCCTCGTTTTATAAACTTAATGATGTTTGTCATCAATAACTTCAGCTCAGTGAGTGATGAGATGTTTTTCTGCAGCGCGATGAAAACGCAACAAAAAGTCGCTTGTAGTTTTTCTACAAAAATCCGATTACAAGCTCGAAAAACACTCTGATTGCACCTGCGACCTGAGAATCAAACGTCCGTCTGTGTCAACTTGATCCTGTTTGTTTGACGTAAACATCCAGAGACGAGCGCGTCGGCGAGGACTCGGCGGGAGTCTGGTCGCCGGGCGGCTCTCCGAGGGGGGATCAAACCAACCAAATCAGCCTAATGGGTTTTAGCGTTCGCACCAAAGTGATCCGAGCTGCGCCGCTCGGATAGCCGCTGCCGGGCTTAATGAGTTCTCCCGCTGCAAATTGGCCGCAGATTATGGTGGCAGTTAATCGTCCGGGAGTCGTTGGAGAGTCGGAAATAGCCGAGAAGGAACTTCGGGGTCTCCCGCTGAGAGGAGAGGAAGGGAAGGTCAGAGGAGGAGGAGGAGGAGGAGGAGGAGGAGATGGAGGAGGAGGAGGAGGGGAGCCAGTGCAGCGCTCCGTGGCTCCAGCAGAGGGCAAACTAACTCCAGCACAGACTGACTGGACAATAGAGCGGGTTCCTCCGGTCACTGGAGCCGCAGAACTCGACTAAACGTCCTCGTTTGGAACTCAAATCTACATCGTTTGTTTACTATTCATAAACATAAACACAAATCACCCAAAAGGAGGAATCTGAAAGCTCTAAACATCAGAACAGAATCGATTCCACTAGAAAATTGTCCTCATAGAAGGTCAGAACTAAAGAGCAACTATCTGAACCATCAACCACTTCACGTCCACAACAAACACTCATTTAGATTGATTATATTTCTATTTAACGGCCTAAAAAATTGTGCATGTAAGAGTTAAAAGTTGGAAGTTTCAGTTCGAAATGTATCAAGCAGCAAAACGAAACGTTCGGTTGTCTGTTTCTCACTTTCGTTACATGAAATTCTCTCCAAAGTAAAAAAACAAAAGAAGCAGGAGCCTTCAAAATAAGAGCAGGCAAAGCCTCGGGGGTAGGCTGCAGGTCACGAGCAGAGGAAGACAAACGTCCCTGAAGGCAGCGCGTCAGTGAAGCGGCACGGATGCAATGACAACCTGCGGCCACAGGGGGCGTTTATTGATCACTTTCTGCCTCCGCTTGGAGCCAATCAGGCGGAATCATTCTCCATCTATTTAACCTTCTTCACCCTCCAATAAATCAGATTCCGATCGATCCTGCGTCGTTCTCGCAAGTGGACTTTCATCTGAAAGGCTTCAGGCGTCCCTTTGTTGATTATTTTGACTCCGTGCACGCCGGAAACGCGTTTTTTTTTTCCAGTGATGTAGTTTGTAAACAGTCTCGCGTTTGGTGACAAACTCCTGGAGCAGGAGACGAACCGCGTCCAGCGACGCTTCCACGGAGTTAAGAGCAGAAAACGACGCTGCAGTTTCACATAAAGCACCAAAAGTTCATTCAGTGACCGAAAAAAAACACACACCGAGACAGCTTCAGGCTCCGCAGCACCGGAGCGCTCCGACCCACAACCGGCAGCGGCGGGAACGTTGGCGTTACCTTCTCTCCTTTGGCGGATCCCCTCCGGTAGTTCGAGGCTCCCGCCGACGAGTTCATGGCGGCAACAAATCGGCACCAACTTCCAGAAATCCCCCTGATTCTTCCGGCAGCAGGAGTCCACTTCCCCTCCTCTGTTTCCGTCCACAGCCGCGTCCCTCCGCGAGCTCCCGCGCGCTCACACTGCGGTCGGTCCGGTCCGGCGCGCGGCGACGCGGACACCTGTGGTGCTGGCGGTCACGCCGAGAGCGGTTGTGCGCGCAAGTGATCCCTTGCGGACTGCGGGAGCGCGCCCCAGGGAACCCGAGCCGCGGCGGTCAGCAGAAAGTTGCCGGGACTTCCGGTCCGGAGGTGAAGTTCCTGTGCGTAAAAGCGAGCTGCGGGTAAACTGATCCCCGAGGAGAAGGAAGAGGAGGAGGAGGAAGAGGAGGGACGGGACGGGAACGCGCAAATCTGCGCAGTTTAAGTGTTTCTATGAAGGCGTGAACGCCTCCTCTTCCTCACGCCCTCCTCTTCCTAACACCCTCCTCTTCCTCACGCCCTCCTCTTCCTTACATCCTCCTCTTCCTCACGCCCTCCTCTTCCTCCTACTTTCCTCTTCCTCCTCCCTCCCAGCTTCTGCCGCTCCCTCAGCCGCTGAGGGTTTGGTGCACCAGGGGCGGAACTAGAGGGTGGCACAGCTGGGGCATGGCTGAACTTTAAGGGGGGGGGGGCTTATAAGACAGCCAATCACAGGACTGGACCATAACCCCAGAGCGGCCATTGAAGCTCTCATGTCACCACTGTTTAAGTGTACAATCAGCAGATGCAGAAACATCTAAACGAAAAAGACCAGATTGCATCATCTTAGCCCCGCCCCCTTCCACCCAGACACCATTTTCAGTCAGCGGCCGCTGATCAAAGAGGGAAACCGCGTGGCGCGGCGGCCTTCGGCGCCAACGCGCTCGTCGCTGTTTTCCGTCGGCCTAATGAGGAAGACGACGCGCAAAGAGTTCATTACGAAGAGCAAAGCGCGAGTTTAGCGGAACCGCGGGGAGCTAAGCGACGGCGCGATCCGGCAAATGCAAATGAAGCGAAGCCGCAGACGCTCCTCCGACTTCTGCTAATTAGAGGGAACAAAGGAGGACTTTTGTTATTGTACCGGGAAAAACACATTGATGTTTAGCTAAAGAACCGTGTGTGTGTGTGTGTGTGTGTGTGTGTGTGTGTGTTCCTTCCTGAGGAGCGGCAGAGATGATTCCCAGCGGTTGTAGTGAAGACAAACTCTTGTTCTCGTGTCTGAAAATTGTTTTGCTTTGAGACTCTGAATCATCGCAGCGCGGGAAGAAAAAAGAAGAAGAAAAAGAAGAAGAAGAAGAAGAAGAAGGTGGAGGAGCAGGAGAAGAAGAAGAAGAAGAAGAAGAAGAAGAAGAAGAAGAAGAAGAAGAAGAAGAAGAAGAATCGTTCCAGAGACTCGTCTGAACCTGGTGAAGAAACGACAGACGTGCCTCTGAGCTGTGAAAACATTTACAGTCAAGCGTGAGACGAAACGTAATGAAAGATTCATCATCGCGTCTCTGATTAACTAAAGGAGAGAGAATTTAAGGAAGCCTGGTGGGACGGTTGCAGATGGGGGGGGTGAAGGGTGAGGAGGTGAGGAGGGCGGGAGGGGGGGGGGAGGGGGGGGCGAGGGTGGTCGATTTGATCCAGGCCGGTTTGTTGTTGTTTTTTTAATCTGCGGTACTTTCGCCTGTAATCAAATACAATTAGTCAGTCGTTTTGACCTTGAGGTTCCGGAGCCCCCCCTGAGGGGGCGCCAGAGGGGCCCCCCAGCTTGCTATGCAGAGCAAAACACTCTGCCGATCCTGGACCAGACCCGAAAGACTGCCGCTCGTGTGTTTGGCTTCGCTGTAACTGTTTTACCTGAAGGCAGTTCGGGGGTCTGGGGGGGTCTCCGGGGAGGGGGGGGGGGGCGGAGTCTCGGGAGTCTCAGACTGAAGCAGCGTGACGTTTACGCTCCTCAACACTTCCTGCTTCTGTTAGGAAGTGAAACGTTGGGAAAATACGATGTATTGAATCCGTTCTTGACGCGTTTCAGCAGATTTTAGATACTCGTGACGTTGAAGGAAGTGTTTACGACTTGACGGTCGAGAAACGTGCTCTGGTTTCTCTCTCCGTGTCTCCCAGTGTCCGTCTACAGTCGTGTTTGTTGTTTGTCTTTGTTGATCCAACAGCCGCCGGTAAAAACACGAGTGGGCTCGTAAAGCAGGACCGAGAAGGAGGAGCGTCGTTCGTCAAAGCTGTTTGTGACGCAGATCCGGACTCTTTCAGCCTCCTCTCGCTTTATTTGGGCTCCTGGTCGGAAACCTTGACTCGCCGCCGCCGCCGCCGCCGTTTTCCACAACGGCGTCGTGGCTCTAATTGGTCCCCCGCGGCCCCGGAGGCCCCCTCGGCGCCGGCGGCACGCCGCAGAGCTGCTGGCTGCTGTCCGTGGTGCTGATCTGTCAGCCAGCCGGCTAGGATGGAGGCTTGCACGCACGCACGCACACACACACGCACACACAGACACACAGACACACACACACAGACACACAGACACAGACACACACACACACACACACACACACACACACACACACACACACACACACACTTTTGAGATATTTAAATTTTTCTCGTTATTAAATCAAAGATAAATCATCTCAAAAACATTCACTGATCCTCATCGTTTATTTTAAAATCGTCAAACTTTACCAAATTCTTGATTCATTAAACATTTACAAAAGATTTTCACCCCTTTATTTTATTTTTCTTTATAATTCAAGCATATAAGAATGCAAAAAATACATAATACATCAGCAAAATAAAGCTTTAACTCTAAAAAATGCTAGAATTTTTGAGTAAAAACAGGCCAAAGATTGTTGTATTTTTCTAATATTTTTATTTATTATTATTTTTTAAATTTGTTTCATCAAGACAATTTAATTTAAAAAAAATTTATTGAATTTTCTGAATTTTTTTGTTGAACTATTATTTAAATAAATAATGGTCACCTTTTAAAAACAGACCTTATCGAGTTATTGTTGGATTCTTTCAGAATAAAAGCTGAAGTGCCCGTTGGAGGACGTGTCAGCCGGACAGTGCGACGTGTGCGGCCACAGCGTTCATGCTCAGTTGCTTTGCTGCTTGTGGTGCCTGCAGGTCCGTCTGAAGACTGACCGCGTGTCAGCTGACGTCTTCCTGCAGCTATCGGCTGTCCGCAGATGCTGTTATCAAACCATTTCCGCTCACATGGGACACGAGAGCCTCTCCAGATCCTGTTTCGGTCCCGCCGGCCTTTAACGACTTTATATAGACGCGGCCGACCGCGGAGCCGACGTTTATTCAAATAGAAACACGAAGCTCGGACGGACGGACGGACGGACGGAGGTCCGTTCGGAAGGTTGTTCAGCATCGGAAAATAACTCTTCGGATGGTCCGTTCGGAGGACCGGCGCCGTCGGACGACGCGTCCAGACGCCAAACGTTTGGGGAAGTCGCCAAAAAAAGTGCCCGAATGAGTTGCTTTCGAAACGATCTTTCTGTATTTGCGTTTCTTTCTTCAGCACCTCTGAAAGCAGCGACCCAGCGGCAGGATGAACCGCTGATTTCTCGCCCGTCCTTCTTCTTCTTCTTCCTCCTCCTCCTCCTCCACGTCGTCAACGACGACGAAGAGGCCAGTAAACAAACGTGTGTTCCGAGCCAGCGGACCCGACGACCTCCGGGGTCGGATGCGTGCGTCCCGGGGAAACGGTGCGACGGCCCCGCGGTGATAACGACCCCGACGGCCGTAAGGGGAGCGCCGCGATTGGCCCGGGAAAGCGCCTCCGCTTAATGATGTGTGGGCTGCAGACAGGCCGACGGGGGCGGCGTGGCGCTGAGAGCAAACGCCGCGCGGCCACTCCTCCACGCCGCCGGGAACGACCGAACGCAGCTGCCGGCAGCCGCACGCGCCGCACGACGCCTGTTCAACTCGCGGAGGGCAAATTACTCTCCCCAAACCCCCCCCCTCGAGTGGCGAGGCGCAGAGCGGCGGCGGGGCGGCTCGGCGCTGCCGAAGTCGAAGTCGCGAGCTGATGAAAGCGGCTTTATTTTACGGCTCCCTGCTTCAAAACGCGCTCGTTTCCTGCACCAACACGGAAAAATGAGTCTCAAAGCATCGATTCGTTTGAGGAAACAGCCGGGGAACAAATGTGCCGTTCAGGGTTTTATTCGTCGCTATTTCTGGCAGCACGGAGCGGGAGACGGAGTCCGTTTAACTCGCGGCCGGCCAGAAGACCAGCGAGCAGAAAACCGCTTCATAAACAGCTTTAATTGAAGCATTTAAGCAACACAACCTGCTTGTGTCATAAATCTGTGTGTCCATACAGCTCTTATTTTGAAAACCAGCATCATTTCCTGGCGTTGAGAGATAAACGCAATTTTTTGGAGTTCCTCAGGGATCAATTCTGGGTCCTCGGTGGTTCCTAATCTCTTTTGTGCGGTAATTATTGACCTTCACGTCACTAAAATGAGCAGATGATCCACGTGAGATGGAAACGTAACGCGCTACTTCGCGTCTCGCGGCTTCGAGGAGGTTTTATTTTGACTTTCAGCCCGAACCAACACGTCAGATCGAGAGTTTTCGCCCAGTCGTCCTCCGTCCGTCCGTCCGTCCGTCCGTCCATCTGTCTCCGCTCGGACTCGCGCCGGCGTCGGCTTTCACGCCGCCGTCTCAGCCTTCCCAGACACTTCATCTCAGGCCGACTTCCTGCGGTGTCGTCTTTCCGCCGAGCGGCTCCTGTTTAACCGGCTCACTGACGGTAATTACCGCCGACCCCGGCGAGGACGCCACGAAAAAACCTCCTGACCCTCTGAAAAAATGGGGCGACGCGCGAAGAGGTCAAAAGCCCGCGTCGCTCCGTCCGCACGCCAACGTCGGCCACGAAACGGCGCCGAGAAAGTCGAGTGTGTGTCCTGAAGCTGAGGTTGTGAATGAGTGAATGAGGCTTCATGTGGGGAATCTGTAACGGTCAGTGAGTTCGTCAAGACGTCAAGCGAGAGATTAGATGACGGGATGGCGGCGAGCTCTCTGAGGGGGCGGCTGTCACGTCCGCCGCGCGGCGCTCTGATTGGAGGGCGCTCGCGAGGTCACGAGGTCGCCGAACGCCGGCAGGAGGTCGGACGGCGTCACCGCTCCAATCACAGAAGCGAAACGCTTCCTCCTCCGCCACAGCAGTGAGTTCAAGTGGTCTCACCTGGAGAGGCGAGAACACACACACACACACACACACACACACACACACACACACACACACACACACACACACACACACACACACACACGATTACTCATCATCAGCAGCCTTTTGTCCGTGCGTGCTTTGTTGTTTTGACAACGCCGGCGGCGCCATTCATCACCGCCAGCGAGGAAGGAGACGCCGCGGATTCTGTTACTCGAGCGCGTCCGGCCGCAGTCGAGCCGCGTCTCCGAGGCGACGCCGGCGACTCCGGCGACTCCGGCTCCGTGATTTATGAGTCTGCGGGGCCGCGAAACAATCGCGTCGCGCACGTGGGCAAAATTTCACAGCAGGGAAAACAGAAAGTGTCCCGAAATCCTCCGAGTTCGTTCAACAGGAAGTTCCTGCATCCCGCAAACCAGGAAGTAGGCGGAGTCCAGAGGGACGTTGGCACGGCAACGATGCAACAGCTGCATCCAGGACCAAACAGTCGTCTGCTTGTATCGCGTCTTTATTGTTTTTTTTACAAGTCGGTGCTTCTTCACGCCGCTGCAGCTGCTAATGAGGAAGACTCACCTCTGCAGACGTGAGCGTGTCTGCGTGGGAGGCGAAGCCGAAGGTCTCTGCGGCGCGTCGCCGCGGCGCCGCTTCACTGACGTCTCGCTCGGAGCGCGAGCAGAAAACACCTGCTCTGTTCGTCAACGTCAGCTCGGGAAGCCGGGCGGCGTGTTTCTGGCGCCAGCCGCCTCATCAAACTTTGACGCGATCCCTTCGCCCGCCGGATTCTGGTCATTTCCTAATGCACGCGGACGCCATGACTAATTCAGTGCCGCCGCGGGAGCGCCAGCCACCTGAAGCGCCGGATCCTGGAGCATCTTCCTCCCACAATCACCCAGAATATAGAGCATCTTCCTTCCACGAATATTCAGATTGTAGAGCATCTTCCTCCTACGAGCATCAAGATTAAAGAGCATCTTCCTTCCATGATCACCAGGAGTATAGAGCATCTTCCTCCCATGAGCATCTAGAATATAGAGCATCTTCCTCACACTAATATCCAGAATATAGAGCATCTTCCTCCCACAAGCACCCAGAATATAGAGCATCTTCTTCCAATAAGCATCCAGAATATAAAGCATCTTTCTCCTACGAGCATCAAGATTATAGAGCATCTTCCTCATACGAGTACTCAGAATATAGAGCATCTTCTACCATACAGATTATAGAGCATCTTCCTCCCATGATCACCCAGAATACAGAGCATCTTCCTCCTATGAGCATCAAGCTTATAGAGCGTCTACCTCCCACAAGTAGCACCCAGACTATAGAGCATCTTCCTCCCACTAATATCCAGAATATAGAGCATTTAATCCTACGAGCATCAAGAATATAGAGCATCTTCCTTCCATGATCACCAGGAACATAGAGCATCTTACTCCCATGAGCACCCAGAAAATAGAGCATCTTCCTCCCACTAATATCCAGATTGTAGAACATCATCTTCCAATGAGCATCAAGATTATAGAGCATCTTCCTCACACAAGTACTCAGAATATAGAGCATCTTCTCCCTTCTACCATACAGATTATAGAGCATCATCCTCCCATGATCACCCAGAGTATAGAGCATGTTCCTCCCACGGGCAGCACCCAGAATACAGAGCATCTTCCTCCCATGAGCACCCAGAATATAGAGCATCTTCCTCCCAAGAGCATCAAGAATATAGAGCATCTTTATCCCACTAATATCCAGAATATAGAGCCTCTTCTTCCATCTACCGTCCAGATTGTCGAGCATCTTCCACCTTGTAACACACACACACACACACACACACACGCACACACACACGCACGCACACACACACACACACACACACACACACACACACACACACACACACACACACACACAC
>JASSRZ010034244.1:0-15803 GCA_032164315.1 Malacoctenus gilli | reverse complement strand
CCCCCCCCCCCCCCCCCCCCCCCCCCCCCCCCCCCCCCCCCCCCCCCCCCCCCCCCCCCCCCCCAAAAACAATGCCAATATTAATTTCCCAGGTGCCAAATTCTTTTTTGTGTAATTTGTATTGAAGCAGGCATCTTGGTTGAGGTTTGCGCTCTATCTATTGCCTGTTTGTGGTTGGTTTTGGACCCTTTTTCTTTGATCAACCTTTGGCTTCACTCCAAATGTTCCACTTCGCTTCCAAACTCACTTAAGAACTTGGGGACAATGCAAACCATTCCACAAACACAGTCAGACCCCCCCCCCCCCCCATGGTGTTTACTTCAGCACACATGTTCCACACATTGTCAAAACAAAAGCCATGAATAGATTTCGAGCTGCAGGAAACTGCAGTGAATTGAATTAAACTCAGTTCCTTGTATAATCGTTCCCAAGAAAATAACAGAAATTTACGCTTGTTGTTTGATTTCTTTATTGTTGCCTTTAAGTGTCATTCCAGATAGCCTCTATACTGTATGTGTGAGTGGAATACATGTGGTTGGCTTGCGACTCGATTGCCGTGTTGGTTCTCCGAAAAGCCTGAATACATTTTTGTACCAGTAGGGAGGTTGAAGGGGTTGTACACAGGGGTGGGGGGGTGGGGGTTTGGGAGTAAAACACAATGCCTGCAAATGAACAGCAGCATGAGTGCTCAAGCAGCTTTTAGCCAAGCATGTCCCCCTTCCTGCCTGGAGGATATTATGTATTTGTTGTGCCTTGAATTCCTATTACATACTCTAAGAGGATTTTTTTTGTTGCTGTTAAAAAGGGGCTCTAAATGCTACTTTCCTTTTCTTGGATTCCGTAACCATAGCAGAAGAAAAGGACACTTGGTGCGAGCCATAAGGATGGAGGCCTTACTGGGGCTTTGTTATGTGGTTCTGGGAATCCAAAGGACATGATCAGGGAAAACGTGTATTACCTTTCTTTTGGAGCTTGATATGGGCTCCATAGTGAAACGTAAGGGTAACCATCACCCTAAACTACTAAACCTATAGGGACTGCAAGGACAAAAACAAGAAAAAAGGCAGCATAACAACAAAAACAAAAAATTTCAGCCCAAACCCTGAGCTTCCTCCTTTTAACTACGGAAAATGAGCAGGCAAAGGCTGATTTTGCCAAGAACTCAAGAGAATACTAATGAGGCCTTTTCAATGTGCGACCGTGTGTGTGTGTGTGTGTGTGTGTGTGTACCACATTTTGCATGATAACTGGTGCAAAAACATCCTCAAAGTCAGCACCGTGGGCTGGCGGCATGCGGAGGAGTTGGGGGGGAAATACCATCAGCTTGTCGGCAGCACTGCGCGTTAGAGTTTAGGATAGAGGGGGGCAGAATGGAGGAGAGGCGCTGAGGGACGAGGCGACAGTGTGTCATTTCATCCCACCGTCTTCAGAGGGGCCTGGTATGGTTTTATATGTTTTGCAGTCCCAGGAGGCAGAAGGTACCTTGGGGAATGGGGGACTTTGTTCAGTAGCTGTATCATCTTTATCACTGGCTGAGTGTACTGGTGTGCAGAAGTGGCTCTCAGTTTGAGGTTGTGGTGCAGGTAAAAAGCGGCTATGGTCCAGAATGCTTTCCCGTCCATGTTTTGGCGGACCTTGGCCTTTATTATTAAAGCACAAGAGTGTCTCAACAGGTCAACTGGAGATTGATAAAAGTTAGTTGACCTGTTGCGGGTTTTTTTTGGGGGGGGAATCTTAGAGTAAATGAAGTTTAAGAGGCCCAATCATGATCCCTGTGGCACCCCTGAGGCAGTCCCCAATCGCAGCTGAACCAGCAAAATGCACTGTGTACTGTAAGTGAGTCAGTTACAGTTTACATTTTCACGACTAAGTGAGCAGAAGTGTTCACAACTCAGAAAATCTTTCTCTACCAGTAAAAGTGCTTTTCCCCCTTTGTGTTGGTTTTCATACCACAAGAGGAAAACTAGCTTCAAAGTGAGCTGTCATCCAAAAAGGCTTTCGATAGACTAAACATTGCACTTGTAATTACTTTCTTCTTTTAAAAATGGAAACGGAAAGAAATTAAATCTCCTCCAATAAACCTGTAAGTTTCTGTGAGAGGTACAACTAATCTGACACTTGGAGACCAAGCAACACTCATAGCCTGTCTTCTGTAAAGACAATTCGGTTTTCAACTCATTTGTGCGCTAAGTTCCCACCCCTGCTCCAAAGAGGCAGATGAACCCACGAAGCTCGACAACGACAGGTGTTGGAAGTTAACTGATCAACGGGAAGGATTATGGGCTCTGGTTCCTTGGCAAGGTGACGGCGAACAGGTGGAAGGGAAAGGCACTAACAGGTGGGAGGTTCATTCAAATGAGGCCGCACAAAGAGGGGCGATTGGAATCCTGGTGAATGGGATCAAAAAAAAAGGCTGATTCTGTCAGAGGAGCGGAAAATTATGAGGCCCAGAGGGTGTTTTTCCTCCTTAGGACTCCTCATGTGAACAAAGAATATATTTAGTTCTTTGCAAGAAGGGGAAAAAAGAATACGTCAATGTGTCAACGCGCCCAGAATGACGACAGCGTGAGTCACTCTAACATGTTGTTCTCAAAGTCCTGAGATGACCAGCTCACATAGCAAGCGCAAAAGCAATAGAAGCTATTGACAACACCTACAAGAGGTACTTGACGAGGACTCACCCCTGTACCTCTCTGATGCAACTAATTGCATTATTCAAGATGGAAGTGTAAAATATCATTAATAGCACCTTCAATATGAAATGTTTCAACAATTCAGTTATGGATTAAACAAGAAAAGGGACAGACTTTTTATTTTCAGGCCAGAAAAAGCTCGTGATTTGTCATTAAGTGACTATAGGTCTGCTAAAATGCCAGGGGACATGATCATCAACTGAACGTGCATCAGCATTTCAAATGGGAGAAAATGTACAACGTAACAGGTGGTCTACTATATTGTGTCATGACACATTTTTGGTAAAAGCAGAGCTAAGCAGACACTTGCGAAAAGTTTTGTTTTGTTTTACTGAAAGAACAAATTTCTCTTGACAAAAAATAAAAGGTTGATCCCAGAGACCGAGCTCGACCATGCCACAGTGGAGGAGCATCTCATGAGTTGGATCTCATCTCATTTTCTGTACTGCTTATTAATCCATCTTTACTGGTCACGGGAGGTGCTGGAGCCGATCCCAGCTGTTTAAAGGTGAAGGCAGGGTCCACCCTGGACAGGTCGCCAGTCCATCACAGGGCAACACAGAGACAAACGCACACACACACACACACACACACACACACACACACACACACACACACACCTATGGGAAATTTAGAGAAACCAATTGACCTCGTGCATGCTTTGGACTGTGGGAGGAAGCCAGAGAACCCACGCATGCACAGGGAGAATATTCAAACATGAGCAAGATGTGTTTGGAAATGAACAGTAACTCCTCAGTTAGGTTATAGTTACCAGTCAACAGAAGATAGCTCATTTGTAGCCCAAAAAATATTTAGGGCAGTTTTTTTGCTTTGTTGTCTCCCCCACTGTGTCATTTAGCAAATGGTAGCGACTTTTAGCACAGCCAATGGTGACCATCCTTTCAGGGATGTTGACAAGCTGTCTGTGTGTCTCTGTTTGAGACAGATGTCCAACCTTTCTGCCTTGTTGTCCTCCCTCACGTGTGTTTGCTGTACTATGTAATGCAAGAGCCCAGAGGGTTTGATGTGGAAGAACAAATGGAAGGAAAGGCAGCAGTTGGCTGGATGTGATTGCAGATTCTTTTTTTTTTTCCCATTCCTTTTTCCCGCGACAGTGACGTGCAAAACTTAGAGCCTCCCTGGTGGAATTTTCTGTCTCTCTGAATAGCTCGGAAAGTAAACGATGACCTGCTTTCCAACAGGCGTGAAGACAAGACAACATGCCTTTAATATTTAAAGCCGGATTCTTTCCTTTTTTTTTTAATTTCCATCTTTCACAGACTTAAATTACGAGGAAAGGAAATAAAAAAGGGCCAACGGCAAGAGTTGTGGAAGCCAGTTTGATGGAGACCTTGTGATTCCCTCCTCTGATTGGAATGGCAGATTTTCAAATGCTTTGTGGACCAGCTTCAAGGAATTTCAAACTGTGATTTTTCACCTGCCATCACAACTTCTGCTTACCTTGTTGCATATCTGCATTTGAGGTCCAATATTCCATGATATTCACCTGCCAGACAGTTTTCCTGAGGTAAGAACGCATGTGTCCTCGTTGACTTGGCTGCCGAAATCAACTTGAAGCGCAAGCGCTGGCACAAATGGGAGTTGTTTTTAGCCTCTTGGAAATCTATGGCACGCTTTGGACATGTTGTCAAACAACCCAGGGTGCCATCTGCCGTCCCCCCCTCCCCCCCTGAAGAGCCAGGTAAGCATTGGCACATCGTTAGGAGGACGGTTCTCTAAGCTGAGAGAAGAAGGCTTTTTTTAGGTCGAGGAATCAGATCCATCCACGCACAAAAATCATTGTTGAGGAAATGTCGCTGTGTCCTATTCATGAATCCAACTGTCCCATTTATTAGAGCGTAGATCCTGCGGCGGGAACTTAAACCCCTGTTCCTTGCATTGGTTTGGGGAAAAATAAGCAACTGTTGTGTGCATATGCTCATAGGTACCCAACATCAACATATGACAAAAATATATATGTGATGCGACACGTGTATTAGATTACATGCCAATACACCTCTTGCCAAAACACAACCCTGGATAGGATTGACTCTAGGTTGTTGATATTTGCCGATCAATATGGGTAAAAATACGGTTTTAAAACCTATATATTAAAAATATATTTTTATTTTATTTGTGAAGAGTCATTGAAATGAATTTAGGGACCATTCCCAATAGAAATTCTAGTACTGATTTTGATGGAAAAAGTAAAGTCCCAGGATCTGCTGCTTTGACCGTTCCTGCTCTATTTGTGTCCTCGAAATGAAGTTTGCAGTTTTTTCTTGAAAAGCCAGCGTGTTTCGCGGAGTCATCATCATAAAGATGAAGTCAAACCTTCCTTTGACCCCTTTTCCAAAGGTGACTACAAAATGCAGGCCACGATTTCCTCTCGACCTGAAGGCAGTTGGAGGAATTCAACTTTTGAGTCACTTGAACCGTCTGCTGCCTTGACAGTGCAATGAAAGGCCAATGTTGTATTCATGTTTTGCCCCTTCAGTGTGAGTAAATATGTGTGTGTGTGTGTGTGTGTGTGTGTGTGTGTGTGTTTGTGTGTGTGTGTGAATGAGTGAATATGAAGTGTTGCATGACACACTTTGAGACCACTGAATGCATCGCAATAAGATACCCTTTATAAGTACATGATCAGAAAAAATGTGTGTGTGTGTGTGTGTGTGTGTGTGTGTGTGTGTGTTGACAGCAACCGAGAGTAAAATAGGAAGTCAGCTCGTCAGATTTGCAGCAGAACAGAGGGAGCGTAGTTTAGTGACAGTAAATAATGGCAAGCCTCTTGAGTTCCTCACCAAGTGTCCCGGTGTCTTAGAAGCCACCTGCTGATTTCGCTTGATGAAGAGGCTTTGAGAGCGAGCAAGCAGTCTTTAAACGACACCTGCTCACTGTTTAACTGCCTGTTGACTCACAACATTCACTTTATTGTCATATTTATTTGCATATAAAAGAATGTGTCGAAAAGTCACGAGCCCCTTTGACACAGACCATTCTGTCTTGGGACCCCCTGAATATGCAATGAGTTTGAAGGGAAAACAACAGAATCTGAGGAAGATCTCCTATTTGGGGGGAGTTTTTGAGCTTATAAAGCCATTTCTCTAGAATTTGGAATCTTAGAAAGAGACTCCAACCTGTAATGCATGTGTACAATGAAGGATGACCTTTTTAGACCTTTGGAGGTCAGTTTTTACAGCTTTTTTTTTACTGGCCACTGTTTGAAGTGAGCAGCAGCTCCAGCTGGACACAGAAAGCTCTCCCTGCCTCCCTGCACGCTTTAAAACAGCTACTTTGCAGCCAGAAAAGCCACTGGGGAGGAGGTTTCCTTGACGTTTTCATCAGCTGACTGTCATCTGAAATGACCACTCATTTATCTCAATGCTGCTCTGCTCTCTTTCTCTCCTTAGTCCCTCCCTTGCTCACTCCTGATTGGTCCTCCTGTTGTTTTGACATACATGCAATACACAAGTCAAAAGCTCTGATTCTCCCGAATCCGACCAATCATTGAGTAAGCACAATAAAGTCATGTCACTTAAACTCAGTCAGCGAAAAGACGGTGCCACGAGGGGACTCAGATTGGACGAACAGGTGAAAAGTTCTTGATATCCGGACTCTCCGAATCCAGTTAGGCCAGATCATTTGTCAGTGCAGACACAGCTGTCGTGGAAAAGGGTTAATGTTACGGCATTAACCGTGTGCATCGAAAGGCAAACCCATCACTCTCAGGAAATCGTCTCAGAGGCGTGACGGGGTCTGCGTGAATGAGTAAACCAGGACAGCCAGACAGGACATTGACGTGACAGACATCAAGACACTTTTTTATAACTTCGAGACAACGGGCCATCATTCCTTCACAAACAGCTGATGGAGGGCATGCACAGGTATGATGGCTGACTGGGAAAATTGCGAGGTGTGGGAGCTGCTCGCCCTTAGCACAGACTCGCTGCGTGATTTGCTTATTCTGTTTGCCTGCTCGCAAGATGATGATGCCGCGCTTTACCATCAAGGCACGAATTCTCTATGCGGAAGGAGCTATTAACTCTACCATTAACTCTGTTTTTAACTGTACCAAGTTAACTTCTTCATTGTGAGATTAATTAAGATTATCTTATCTTCTCTTCTCTTATCTTATCTAACTGAATTAACTTTACCTCTCCACGCGTTTGACTTGGATTCATTCACTGAAACAACAAACTGTCAGCAATTTTAGTTGAAGATGGGTTTTAGATACTTATTGGAAACTCTAATCATGAATTACAAATCTGATATTATTCTATACAGCCAACCTGGTTGGGTTTTTTTGTCGTTCGTCCTTGTGGCAATTGTAGCGAAAGATCACTTCCTTCTCTCAGAACTTGAGAAAAACTTTCCTCGAATCTTCTTCCAGCCATCCAACAGTCTGAAAACGTAATATTTCCTGTAATTGCTTCCAAAAATGTCTTTTTAAAAAAAAATGTCTTCTGAACAAATAGGGAAGCTTTGCGGAAAAAAATCACCAACGAGCATATAATTCATATTCCCCTTTTAATTAGCAGTGTGCAGTGTGCCGCACTGAGCCTTCGCGCTCCCAAGGACTTGTCAACCGCCGAGCGGCTGCGTTCCCATTGTTTGCTCAGTGCTATCTGCCGCTGCTCTGAACCCACACTCCCACCACACAGCCCGGGTGACCGCTGCTTCAACCGGAGCCAAGACGGGGGAATTATTCATCCTCCAGCTGCCCCTGCTGGCTGCCTTGTGGCCCAGCCTGGGCCCCTACGCCAAGCTGTCCCTCCCGACCCGGGAAGGTGTCCGGTCTGACCTGAATAAGCAGCGGCGGCGGCGACTGGGGGGGGCGATAATGGCTGTAACGGTGGCAGTGACATTTCGACTGAACTCCACATCCGCATAAAAATGACATTTCACATCAGTGGCGATGATGCGTTCGCACGCGACCATTGCCGGTTCTCGCTCGCCCGATCACGTTTTCCTGCTCGTCTCGCGTTTGGAACCCACGGCAGCTCATTGTCCCAACCTTCCACTCAATTCCATCCCAGTCGGTTGGGGTCAGCTCAGCCATTTGAAGCCCCAGTGGCCTCGGGATTTCTCTATTATTCTGTTTGGTCCATTATCTTTTACTCTCTGATATCAAATATTTTGGTCTGCTAATTTTCAAAGGACAGATGCTGAGGCGAGGCTCTCTCCTCCTCTCAAACGTTTGTGTACCCCTCGCTCTTGCATCCTGTAGCAAAAGATTACGTACCAATCAGCCTTCAATCATTGTTGGTGACAAGTGACCCAGATTCAACTTATAATTTAAAAAAGCCCAACCGGAACAGTCACAGAGGTGAAGCAGAGATGGCAGATAAGAAGCTGAGGCAGGGGCTTCCTCTTTCCAAGATAAGTAAAGGCAGATTCCATGTTGACAAAGGCGGAAAATGACGAGATCAGTCGGTCATCACGTTTCTGCGGCCCTTTGAACAGCCGATTTCACCGCCGTCATTATAGAAGCCACATCCCCAACACGAGCTGCGAACGCACATCAAAAAAAGTAATTCGCCGTCAGCGGCTTTGCACGTTGGCAAGGTTGAAATATTGCTTTGAAAAGTGGTGAATTATAGATGTGACGTGGTCGAGTTGGGGTAAATCAGTGAGGAAAAACATCAAGTAGGCACCAGCATGGGGCCTTTGGTAGACATTGTCCTGAAATGTGTTTCTTTTTTTCTTCGAGACAAGCTCCGCCCAGAGGCCAAGACATGTAAAAACGACCACTTTGATTTAGATTGAAGTCCATCATGATGATGAATCAATTTCACACAATGAAGAAATGAATGTCTTCTCTTATAATGAGAGAAAGAAGAGCAGGAAGTTTATCCCATAAAGTGCTCGATTAAGATCAACGACTGTAAGACGTTCAGTCCCAGCCTGTTGTACACATGTGGGCGGGTTTAAATGTGCCCGACTCTATTGACACTGGCGAACGTCAATGTTTTGTAATTGGACAATCAACTTCTATCCGTCAAGCCCACAAAGAGACATTTCCACACCCCTCACCCCTCCCCCCCTCCCCTTCATACATTCATTCCCTTCCCTCACCGCCTTCGTGACTCCTCTCGAATACAGTCCATTCATCTTCCCACCTTCTCCTCCTCCCTGACCTATTTTTCCCCCCTACTCCTCCCTCCTCGCCCAGCCCTCCCTTCATTTACCCGTTCTCCGTCTTCATCATTACCCTCCTTCATTCCCACCATTTTATCCTTTCAAATCTCACCCTTTTTTTCTTTTGGTTCCCTCTTCCAGGAATTACAGTCCACAGCTGGCTACTCGATCATTGTTAAGATTGACGCCTCCCAGTCTTACGTCCCGTCCCACTTTTTCACACCGCTGGAGGAAAGTTGTGCATACACCATCTTCAGGCTTTCCACTACTTTGTCCAAACCCATAAAACAGAGTTGATCAGAGCTGAAAACTGGTTTCAAAGTTAGAATCCAAGTTATAAGGGAGGCTTGAGGTTGTCAAAGTTAGATTTGTGTCCACACATCCACATTCTCATTTTAACATGATCTCACAGGGGCAACCAAACTCCACTGCAGCATCTGTTCTACTGAGTAGGAGAATCTGCATGTGCGCTTTTGCTTTAAGAGAGCATCTTTCCAGACACACTACAAGGTGGGCAGCAACTACGCCGGTGGAGACAACGGACCATGTGCTCCCTCATGAAAAGAAAGACCATCAGCTGCCCTGGGTGACATCGCCACCTCTCATTGCTCCAGCAGCTGGGGCGGGAGGAAAAAAGCATCTCGAATGACCCCTGCACATTCAGGTTGTGAACTCTCCAGCAGGCGAGACAGTGGTGAAACAGCAAGACCATTCAGATAAAGAAAAAACTTTTTTCTCCCCCCTCAAGCAATTGATGGATTAAATGGTCAGCACCAGCCACAGTTAGGAGTTTGTAATAGGGACACGACAGAGCTCACTGTGCTTATTTATAGTTGAAATTGTACTTGGAAGATGGACCTTTTTGGTTTTAAACCTCCACCACTTTCCAACCATCTAAAGAGAATTTAAAGTCACCAGTTGACCTCGTGTGTAACCAGAATGAAGGGAAGAACTTAGAGTCCAAGTACAAAACCCACTCATGCAAAAGTGACAAAATGCAAATTCCACACAGGCAGGCAAAATTTCCTCAAATTAACATCAACAACAAGAAAAAAACATCCGAACGACACATTTTTCTTTCGTTTTCCGAGTTTCCGCTTCGTGCGTGTCGTAAACCTGCAAGGATTTCAAAAATTGACACCAACGCCTTGATGAACACACAAATGGTCAAACATCAGAATACAAAAGCGCGCTGCTGCTCCCCACATGCATGGCCAGACATGTGCGTTCTTCCATGAGCTAAAGATGGCAAAAAGGATGCTCATGACTCTGTTCACCTTTAACCCATCTGTATGCATAGATGTAACAGCTGGGCTTGCAGGCGGCGTTGTTCACATTCCCGACTCTGACTGCGTGACCTCTGGTTTGGGCAATATCTATGTTCTCCTTGCATCTGTGGTGCTTTGGCTCGATTGTCAGTTTCTTGGTCGACCGCTAGCATCGCAAACATTTCACCGTCCGCACAATCGTGGTTTTTTTTGGTGACTCGTCTAACTGTGTGACGATTGGCTGCTCGTTCCGTGAGGCAGGACGGATTCCAAATGGATGGAGGAAGCGTTGGGGAGTTTGTTCGGAAATAGGCTGTTAAGTTTTCTACTAAGTAATGTAATGAGAGATAGGAGTAATGACGTTAAAATGACCATTTACTGCTTCCATTTTACTGATTGAATCCTCCCTGGAGGGGAGGTTTATGGTACATTGCAAGCAGTGTTTAAGCTTGTGTTTAGAATTTCGTACAATGTTGGTTGCGCACTCCTGGATCTTGTTTTGAATGGGCTTATTAGCTTTTTACGATGCATCTGCACTGGTAATTTAGTTGTCAATACCATGTTGGCGGTCTTTTGGGGGCTATTTTTGAAGAGCAGATTTAACGTGTCGATGAGAGAAAGGAACCCAAATCCAATAAAAATGACACTTTTCATGACTTTTTGATCCCCCCCAGGTTGAGGGTTTGACGTTGCTGGGTTGCTCCCAGTTGATTTTGGGTGAAACCAGTTCACAAGTGATGACCAGTTTTGTCACAGGGCAAACAGACAAATAGGAGACATGTTCATCGCCATGGACTGCATCAGTAAGCAGTTTAATACATTTAAAACCCTGCAGAGAAAGGTGTCGCCCAAGGGGCCACTAACATGGGACCACTCTCCTGGTTAGCTTTGTCATAATATATATATCTCATACTACTCAGGTGATCTTCTGTTAGCGAATGGCTGGAGCTCACATGGCCAGTGCCATGTACATTGTGCTTGAGTAAACAACCGATGAACACATGATATAACTGCAGCTCAGGGGGTTCCTGAAGGTTGGGGTCTGGTCCGAGTTGAAACGCCTCATCGGTACAATTTTTCTTGAAGTAATTCTATCTTTTCAGACATTTAATGGTATAAAAATCAGCTAACAGGTTGGGGAATTTTTCGTTTCATCCTTTTGGATTCATGCAATGCCAAAAACGTGGCAAGCAGTAACGCATATGTATTGGCTTTCAGGGCGGAGAACAGCAAAACCAGCCAAATTGCACTCTGCTTTGGTACCCCGCTTGACTCTGGTATCCTTTTCTTTGCTGTAGTTTCATGTCACCTCTGCACAAAAACTCAGAGCAGCACACGCTCGCAAAACCACGATCTCCTCCATGGCCTTTGTTGCTTTGTTGCTCGCTGGTTTTGTATTTGCTATCCAACACTTTAAGATGTGTTTTCAGAAGCTGATATCTACAGCAAAAAAGTAAAAGTAGTGAAATCTGACCACTCATTTTTCACAGCCTGTGGAGATCCTGTGTGGGGTGGGGGTGGGGGGCAGTATTTTGGAAGTTGGCCAGTTAGAACCGAGTGGGTTGACTCTGTCCACATTCAAAAAGAAAAACTGTTTGCGAACTCGTGCACAAACAAGCGAGACGACCCTGAGGATAAACTGCGAGCTGGGAACGCGCACGGTGGGTTTCTCTTCAGGTTACGACTGTGAACGGAGACTGGCGTTAGAAAAGGTCGTAAAAGAAAGAAGCGAAAGTAAACTAAGATCGTAAAAGTGAGGTGTTTAAAATTTTTAATACGTGATAGAGTCTGTTTACAAGTTGAACACAAAGTGCGTGGAAACACCACAGTATGACGGGATGCATTCTGATCAGTGAGCCAGTTGGCAGAGAGCAATTGTCTTTAAACTCCAAAAGGATGGCAGTTCGATCCCCCTCTGCGACCTTGAGTAAAAAGACTGAACCCTAATGGTACGGGGGCACCTTGGCTTCACCATTAGGCTGAGGGGGCAACTCCTTAAGTAAAGGGTCTTGGCTGTTCAAGTGAAGTGGTCTAACGCCTTGGAAGATTAGCGTTTCAATGACATCCTATTTACAAAGCACGGGACCACATCCTTCGCCAATATTACACAAGTCCATCTAAATCCATCACTCCTGACGTTTCTCTCAGAGGACAGTCAGAACTTAACTCAGGGGATACAAATAAAAATTCTCAGTAAACAGTCACTTGCGTGTTGTTGAAACACATCTAGAATGTCATCTCGAAAATATTCTACTAATGTTAAATAATCTCAGTAGATACAGGGCACATTTATTTAAAAAGTCTCTGTGATTCTTCCTCACGGACGAAATAGATGTCTGCCTTCCTGTCCTCCGTCACTGATGAAACAGAAGGAGTGTTTTCCATCTAAATTACTCGGTGAGGTTTTGTGAAAACGCGATCATGGGGGCCTAAACAGCGTTGCTTGATTGGCCTTATGGGATATAAATAAATGCAACCTTTGCAAATGTTCTATTCTTTCTCTCACTCGGTCTTCGTTTGTGTAAATACCTCGAAATGCTACTTTTAAGACCCTCAAACTCAAGAAAGATCCAAGAAAGACGACTCCGGGTTGGAGTGTGAGTGAACTTTCGGTCACTGTGCCCCATCGCCTCCCTCTGTCCGAAGACGCGCAGATCTGGCTGCGATTGAACCCGGCCGTGATTGATTGTTTGGACCCGACTCAGGTCAAGGCGCGAGATGAGCCGGTTTACGTGGGCGGGTCGTCTGTCTGAATGATTGATGACGGATTAATAATCAAGTCGTCACAGTGGGCCCGTCGCTCTCGGACTGAACAAAGGCTCCAGTAGCTTTTGTGACAACCTTGGTAATCCACTGCAGCGGCGGATGAAATGAGAGGGAGGTGAATGAGTTTGCGTGTGCTGGTGAGCCAAACTGCGCGTTTATTCTTGTTGCGGCTAATGTTTAAGGATTGGAGGATTTGTGCATCAAGCAGGGGATACGTAAGAGGCTTGTGTTGTGCCTTCCAGATGCATTACTTCAAGTGTTTTCCTGGTGTCACAATCTGTCGGCTTGAGCCAGAAAAATGTTCGTTGTCAGATCCGGTGTTTTTTGGGGGAAGGGGGGAGAGAGTCGAAAATAGCAGGCATAAGTCGGTTCCCTTTGTCAGGCCCCATCACCCTTCCGGCCTGCTGTCATCTTTTGTCAGTCAGACTCTCACTCGGGCTGCGGAGCTCGCACTCCGCCTGGTTTTCACGCGCTTGATGTTTTGCACACGTGACGCACGCTCTGTCCCGGGTGCAAGCGGCGCTCCCGCTTCATCATCCTTATGCCAAAAGAGGGGGGGGGGGGGTTGGGGGCTCGGTCTGCCGAAAAAACCCAGTCGTGGGGCCGAGGTTGACCTCCAGTAAGCGATGTTTTGTGTTTATTACACTGCTAATTCCTGTTGCTGCACTCCAAGTCACAGCACTCCCTTCTCTCTTCTTTTCAGTCTGTTGGGGGCGCTACGTCTGACCTCCCTTGGACATCACAAATGTCACAGAACAGCGGGGAGGGGCCTTTGAAGTCCTACTCCTTTTCACAGGACGACATGTGACTGTGAAGCAGACAACACGGGGCTTTGCTCCTGTAATAAAAAGAAAGGAAAAAGGAAATAAAGTGACACTTGTTTTAGCGAGAGGAGATCTTTAATTGGAAGAAATGCACAATTTAGCCCCGAAAAACCCAATATAATTGCACGGACCATGCGCCGCTTGGTCTAATAAACGGCCTGTCGTTTATCATGCTCGTGGCGGCAGTGGCTCGGCAGAACGCTGGCAGTGTCATTTACAAATGTGCAACGCTCTAATCTTGTATTCCTTGAAATTATGTTTACTCACAGTAATTTACTGAGCACCGAGCGCCGCCGGAGGGAGAAGCGCTCGGACTTTGATTACGCAGGGGGGGGGGGCGTGGGCGAGTTAATGAGGAGAAGCGAGCGGGGCTCACACAAAGCTGATTCTGCTTTGGGTCACATTTTTTTATACTGCAAGACAACTATGATTCGAAGTGTGATTGGTAAAGTATTATTGGAGGAAAACCACCTGATATGAGACCTGCCGCTCTGTGCGACCTTCCAGCAGTCTTTCAGTCACACGTTTGACACCAATGCCTGGAACTAAATAGGGGCTATGCAGAGGAACCCATATTAAATCCCCCCCTCAAGTTGACGATCTAACAGTGACAGTTTCCTTGTGATGCGTCCTCTGTTTTACCCAAGAACAAACCCAGCATGCAGAGCCAGCATTGTTTGTCACTATACTCGCGATCTAATCACTTCAAAGGAGACTGAAAAGAAATGCACACAGCCCAAAAGCGCATTTCACCATAACAAACAAGGTAAATCTGTATATTCCATTTCAAGCGTCCAACAATATTGAAGTGAGTTGCGTTGCTGAAGTGAAAAGCAAGACAACTGCTGAAAAACTGGGATAAAATTTAAACTGAAAAAACAAATTCTGTGTGAACCAAAGGTTCCACTGTACTTTCATATACAAAGAAAGTCGTTCAAATTTAGCCCTACGTGAGGTCACTCGTTCAAGCAAACCCTTTCTGATGCAGTTAAAGCACTCAAAGAGTTCAAACGTATGCCAAGATGCTTGCTCACCTTTCCTGCTTCATCCTTTTGCACACTGGACACTCTTAAAGGGCAACACACTCCTGAGATGACCTTTTTCTCTTCATTTTAGTTCACTGGAAGACCAGATCACCGCCACAGCTGACTCAAGCGTTCTTTGTAGCCACCTCCACCCATCTGTTCTGTTGGGAACTCTTGGAGTGTTCCTGCTAACAGACAAACGCTCCCTTAAACATAACCTCCTGCTGGATGTTCGATGGTCCATAGCGTCGCTGTTGAGGTCCAAGACATGACAACAGCCATTGAGGTGACACTGCTACTGCTCAGTTTGACAGCTTCACAATGCTCACTCAAACTCCAGACGCAGGACCGCCCTTTTCAGCCGCAGCCATTGAAGCTGCTCCCGCACCCTGCCAGAAGACATCCATTCCAACGCCGGTCAACAACGGTCATGAAACGGCCGTAGAAGGTTCACTCATCGTCAACTCTCCTATCTCTGAAACCAAGTTTGTGATTAAACGGAATGAGGACGTGGAGCTAGAGGCCACACTTGAAGTGGTAGATAAGGGGGGGGGGGCTTTGGGTGGACCTTCGCAGCGAGGTCACAAAATAGCACAGCCATAGAATAAGGCAGCAAGACTAAACTACGCATTCATTCTGGGATACAATGACAATTTTTGTTTTCTCTCTACTGTTTTTTGGTTTCACTTTGAATGAAGACTCGAAGCTTTTCGAATAGGAGCGAGAATATCTTTGCACTTTCAGTGAAGAAGTTTGTCTAAATTATTTTTTGCTACCTCTATTGTTATTCCCACCACTCTGCCACGTTCAGAACTAATTGTAATCATTTCTCTTGTTGAAACAAATTTAACTTGATATTTTTTGACATGTTTTTGTCATAGGAGTCTATGATGAAAGAAAAAAAAAAACCTTTCAATGAGGGACAATGTTCCATTCCAGGGGTTTTCAAAGTATGAAAGGTTGAGCCCCCCCTCCTAGGAGCACAATGCCTGCTGCCCCCCCGCCCATAATAAACCCACACACAAACAAATGCCACTACAAAACACCTTCTAATTGCTTTTATTTTAGAACCATCTCATCTTTTAAAAT
>JASSRZ010034243.1:0-17609 GCA_032164315.1 Malacoctenus gilli | reverse complement strand
CCCCCCCCCCCCCCCCCCCCCCCCCCCCCCCCCCCCCCCCCCCCCCCCCCCCCCCCCCCCCCCCCCCCCGACACGGAAGCGATGCAACTGTCACTCGTGAGGAGGCGACTGAATGTGTTGAAGTATCTCCAGTGTTACGTAAACAAAATCAAACGCAAGTACATCCTAACAAGCATCACGCCGTCAACTCGCAACGCCTCACTTCACAAGATGAAAGATACTCACTTGTTGAAACTCTTCGGCGGGGACACTTTACTGCCGTTGTGGTGTCTTCTCGGCGGCGCGTGGACGTGCGTGTTGAGGCCTTTGGTGTTGCGGACGTGCTTGAGGATCCAGGCGCGCAGATTGGTCAGGCAGGTGTGCTCGGACAGCACCAGCCGAGGCCAGGGGTTACATTCGGCCATGTCCAGGGCGGAGATGGCCACGGCCCGCCCCACCTGAGGCACAACAACCAACCAAAGTTGGTTCCCTCAGCGTGACGTTTATGTACACTGATGTTTTTTGCCACGTGCTCCTACCTGCTCGAAAATTTCCGGGGTATATTTCGGGGGAAACGATGAAGGTGGAGGTGGCGTTGCCCGTCCGTTGTCGTGACAGGCAGGCGGAATGGTGTTCATCGTTTTCCCGGTGTTGTAGTTGCACTCCAGAGTGTAACTGGAGGGTGACAGGAGGAAGAAACGTAACTAAACGACCCATTCGAATGCCACTTTGATGACAATTCAGTCCAGTCTGACCTGTGAAGGACCCCTATTGCCTTGTGAATGGCAACCCGACCGCTGCCCTCTTTGGACTGGCCGTCTCTCTTGTCTCGCGCATACATGTTTTTCTCCGAGAAGTTACAGCCGAGGAAATCAAAGTGTGCAGAGTTTACAGAAATGAGCCTCGGGTACAGCATGTTCTCCACCTGCACGGATGAAAACAGAACAAATATTACCTCAAACGTTGCGGTACGGACGGATGCGCAATGGTTGCTAAAAAAAACCACACAAAGCGACAGCAAAAAAGTAAAAAAAATACGAATGTCACCTGCTGGCTCTCCTCAGGAAGGCTGTTCCCATACATGAAGCATCCAGGTTTCGAGGCGTGGCCATGCAAGTCCACGTAATAAGCCACGCCCCCCTCTTTTGCTGGGACAGCCTCTTGCTCTTCCAGCTGCGGCCCCGCTGCGTCGACAGTCACAGGTGCGGCAGTCTCCGAGGGGCTCGGCGAGTTATTCTGGGGGCCTTTCCCCGTCTCCGTGGCCGCCCACGCGTTTTCCTCCGTTACCATGGGGACCTCCGGCTGCACGGGCTCGGCGTCTTTCTCTGCGTTCCGCTGGTTCAAGCTGACTTCCAGCGCGGTGAGGGGCGGCGCCTGATGGTTGGCCGTTTTAATGTTGGGGTGGGGGGACTGCGCGTGCGTGCGCGGGGGGCTGTGGCAGCGCCCGCCCGCCTTCGGAGCGTGCAGGCGGTTGTGGGTGTGGTGGTAGAGCAGCAGGGTTTTGGCTGCATAGATGGAAGGGTGCAGCTCTGGGCTGGGGTTCAAGTACTGTCTGTTCAGGTTCACGCCTCTGGAGTCAGTTCTGAGGAGAGAAACACAAAAATATCAAGTGGTTCGGAGTTTGGAAATCAGACGAGGACATGCAGAGTGAAACACGGAGGGGAGGCGCATCATTGCTTATTCATAGCTGTAATATATCACTGCCTGACATAAAAGGGTCAGCGTGTGTCACCTGACCTGGATCGCTTCACTAGCAGAACGCTAATAAACATGGACCGACCAGGCTGCAGCTGGATTGTTGCAATGTTACATCTTCTCTATAGTTTCGATATGAGAAAAAGCTGAGGCCATAAACCTAACCTAACCAAATAAAGTGGGATGTCCCCACCTGTAGTGTCCACGGAGGACCCCGTCCGGGTTGAGCATGGGGATGAGCTTGAACACAAACATGTTCCGGAGCGCGTTCGCCCGCGGGTCGTCCCTTCGCAGGACGAAGTTCAAGAAGCCGTTGAACACGAAGGACGAGGGCGTCTCGCCGGGGTGCACGCGGCTACTCAGGAAGAACACCTGGGAACGCACAAGGGGGGGGGCTCGAGTGAGTCAACGGCAGCCCCAAGCTCTTTTACCGTCATCTGCTGTAAACCTTGTTCACATCCTCTTCCAGTTACCCTTTTGCCAGAGAAGCGGTGGGGCCTGGGAGTGTTGGCGTCCGGGAAGAGCTTCGGCAGACGGGCTTCTCTCTCTTCCTGCATCCCGCTGCAGTTGGTCACAGTGAGGAGGTCCACCCTGTTGCCATCCAGTGAGTTGCACAGCAGTTCTCTGTGGTAATACACAGTCCCTGGTGCACTGGTGGGGGCAATATAAACCGGTGTGAGAAAACCCCCCAGCCTGTAAGAGTCCATGACAATAACTCTGAGGCCTTTGGACATCGTCTGTGTGCTTTACCTGCTCGGACTGAGCTGAGCAGCATTGGGGTAGCTCTCGTCCAACTGCTGCAACATCTCCTGGCACTCGTTGTAGGAAAACGGGTAGCAAAAAGAGAAGTAGGTGGTGGCCCCTCGCACCTCCAGCAGGCGGTGAGTGAAGGAAAGGACGAACTGCTTATCCACAATCTGGAGAGCAAAGCGGCAGAAGAAAAAGAGTCGCACCGAGAGAAAGATATTAATAGCTCGACTGACAGCGCGTTTGACGCCGACAGCTCTCCAAAGGCGCATTTCGCGGAGACGCGTTTTCTACCTCCGATGTGGGTCTGTCGCGGATCCGTTCCCACCGGTTTTTGCCAGGTAAAGTGCGCACCAGAGGAGCCATGCCCTGGCTGTACAGCTTCCTCTGGTTGTTCATGTTCATCACATTGAACTTCAGTAGTTTCCCAGGCGCAGCCCCTCGCACGCTGAAGTAAAACCATGATCTGGAAAGTGAAAGCAGGAAGATGTGAATCTGTTAGTGGAAAGACAGAGAAATGGACTGAGAGCAAACATTTTTTGTGCCTTGCTGTCCATTCATGCACATAAACAAAGCTGCGGGCTTGCTTTCTTGCCTGTTTCCGTTCTCGTGCTCGGTGCCGGCACAGTCGGGCTGTGTCCATAGATTGAACTCGTAGTCAGGCGTGGGTTTGCCCTTGTTCACCTTCTCCACGCGGGCCAGGTTCCCAGAATCAAACTTGGAACTGAACACGATGTTGCCAAAGCGGGCCTCCATGGCCCCACACCCGGACCGCTCTCCCCGCCCTGTCCTCTTCCAGGCCCGTGGAGGCGATGGTCGTCAGAGGACTGACACCGACAGCCTGTCATAGGAATAGAAACATCTTTTTACACAGAGAAGAAGTAAGAAAAAAAGATTATCCAGTATGCTTTAGCAGAATCAAACAGCCACTCAGCCTCCCACAAAGCATCCCTTTACACAAAAAAAGATAAATGAAATATTTCAAATCGAAATTATGACTAAAAAATAATTTGTAGACATGACTGACGCAGTTTTTTGCTTTTTTTGAGGTCAGATTGTGATTGAAGATGCAGTGGCCACATCATGACCTCACCAGCCTGCTTCCATGCAGGTCCTCGCGTTACAGCGACAACCCGAGGCCGCCAAACGAACTGCAACTACGAACAACGGACAATATATAACATTTTTCTTTTATCGCGAATAGGAGCCAGCTTCTTTTGTGTTCCCACAGCACCGTCGCCGCTTGGCTGCCGACTCCCCATCGAAAACAAAGACGACTGTACTTCTGTACAGGACAATAATGGCTCCGCGCCGTTTGAACAGTCGTGGAGCCATAACAACAACAGCTGACCGAGAAACCAAGCAGAGTGAAGGGGGAGTGGAGCAACGGACGGCGGCGGCGGCGGCAAGCCTCACTCGCGCCTGACCAAAGGATTTATGACGACGCCGTTTAAGCGGACTTCAAAAACACAAGCCAAAATCCTCTAGTTTGCAGCCTCACCGTTCAATGTCACACCGATATTGTTGCACACGGATAGCGTACACGTCTCTAAGCTACCGAGGCTAACTTAGCAACCCGGACGGGCTGCTGGTTACAGACGCTCCTACAGACAAACACACGGTTCGTGTTCTGCACGTCAACAGTACATATCATCAACACCGGAGCCTTCACAAAGCCAAATGAACCAATTTGTCTTACGGTGCTATTTTGAAGGGATGTCCATTTCTGTTTTCTCCGTCCTTCTCAGCCCCCCCGCTGAGCGCTGGGAATGCTGCGTTCAGGTGCCTCTCGAAAAAGGAGGTAGCTTGGATGCTTTTTCATTTTTCTGTCTTTCTGTACTTTTTTTTTTTTTAATATTCCAGTCTTTTTTTCTCAAATAGAATTCTAGGAGGCCCTGGAAAATACATCACCCAATGCAAATTGGACATATGAAAAAATATCACGAAAAAAGTAAACTGTATTGTAAAAAAGAAGCAAAAGCAAGAACCTCAGTCGATAGCAAGGCACATGATAGAGGGCCAACCTCAGCAAAGACTTCCGTTCACCTTTCCTGCTCCGCCTCCTTACAAGCCAAACTATCTGAAAAAGTGCGACAGAAATGACATTGTTGATCATTTTTGGTCACTGTCTGGATCATCAACTAATTTATCCACCTCTTCCTTGCATCAAAACCCAACGAACTTGCAATGTGTCAAGAAACTTTCAAATGATCCTGTTAATACACAGACAAGGCCCCCTGCCTTTGATGAACGTTTATTTTTCCCATCCAGAAATTTAACTGGTGAAGTCTACGGATGCTGTCAAAGTACAACTTGGGAATAGTGCCGGCAGGTGTAGTGGTTGGTATTCTTGCCTCACAACAAGAAGGTCTGATGTTGCTGCGTGAGTATTTAGTTCAAAGATCCCATTGTTTTATTTTTCATGACAGTAATAACATTGAGATGAGATTTTTTTTTTTTTAAATATTGAGCACAAACTTATCTCATATGTCCACCTGGGGGCGACAAAGGGTTGTGTTCACCTCCCTCCTGTGAGAACATAAAGTGAGTGACTCAGCATACTAATACATAACTAACAGGTTAAAAAAGTTCCATGTTGCACCCTAAGTTCCTAATAAAGAGATCCCAACATAAGAAGCATTCAGGTTGGAAGCCTGTTGTGGAGAAACAGTCAAAGAAGAAGAAAAGCTCGTTTTCTCACTTTAGTGATGAGGAATTTAAAGCCCACACTACCTGCGTTTCACCACAAGAGTACAGTAAAGCCTTTCTGTTGTCAGTGTGGCGAAGCAACGCGCACACTGAGACCTTGCTCAAAGACTCGTCACTTTGTACCACCAACGGACGCCATTCAAGAGATCACCTTCACATTCACACTGACCTTTACAGCTGTCCTTTATTCTGAAAATTCAGTTTATGGGTGCGTTTTTTGAAGCGACATATGAAGACAGAAGTGAGATGAAGATTATTATTTGTTTTCATAATGTATCATGTTTTGATTCCATACAGAATTTATAGTTCTAATCTTTCCTTGGTACTCCCGTTTGATGGTTTTCCTGGTTGCGCTGCATGGAGAGGATTTTATTTTGCCAGCTGACCTCTGTGGGTTTTTTGCTGAGGGCCAATTCAAAGTCATCTGTCTGAGTCACTGTAAATAATGGTCCCATGCCATGGCCGTCCATGTTTCCCTGGCCTTCGTGGAAGAGGGTGAAAATAACTGATGAAGACACTGCATGAGAACTTTATTTTGTAAAAAAACACAGATAGCCAGAAGAACAGTTCCTCTCAAAGTGACAGTTTCGTTTCACAATAAATCCCCCACCACAACAAACGCAAAGAGTGGCCACGACAAGTCAAAGGTAAAGAATATCTCAGTTCTCAAGGTACTTTTACGACTGGCACAAGTACATTTTACAGTCGTCATTTCCTTTTTTCCCCCCACAACACGATGGACAGTCCTGTTCTGGACCGGCTAATTAATTACAATAAATGGGCCTAAGACATCTCTGAAGCACCTGAGCCATCCGATTTCTCCCATCAACTCATTATGTGAAATGGCTTCTGAGTGCTCGGGGGGGAGAGGAGGAATTAGCGGGATTGACCACTTTATGACCTTCCGAGTGTTCCAAGTGTCCATTGTGCCGCGGCGAGCGAAGTGCTCGGCGACAGTTAGAGAGAATAAAAAAAGAGTTGATAAGGTTCTTTTAGGTGACGGAAAGCCTTCGCGCCTCGCCTTGATGGCCGCCGCGGCACTGATTATGGGATGTGTAACAATTTGCGTAACATCTTGAATAAGGTTGTGATTTGGCTTAGTGCAAAAAAAAAAAAAAATGAAAGAAAGAAAATTCTGGCGAACTGGCTTTTTATGGGGCTTTATTGTGTTTTGTTGATATGCATGATGTATCATTAGGGGGAGATTTGTGCCAGACGAGACACCCAGATACTCAGCCATAGGGAGCAGCCTCATAACATGCCCCAGTTAAAGGGTTTCTGTTGTTTGCGCCCCCCCCCCCACCCCCCCCAATCCGGTCAGAATTTCCCAAGATATGGCTTGTAAGAGTGTGTATGTTGTTGCTAAGAAACAGTTTTTTCCTGTGCCCCCAGTAGGTGGTCTCCTTATGAATATCATTACAAATCCCCATTCAGGGAAGGCAAGACATCTTTATCCCTGGCAGACCATGTTTATCACTATATCCCCCGCCCCTCACCCCCCTAAATTCGGGAGGATGTTTGTGCTCACTGTTTCCCACCTTCATTAATACATTCGGTTGTGATCCCGTGTAATTGCTGATGCCGCCGATAAGGCCCCTGCTCAAACTTTCGCAGAGTTTCCCAAAAGCGAGTGCCATTTTTTTTCCGACGGCGGCGGCGCCGGCTTGCTTACATTCGTCTCTAATTAATCACGGACAACATTAGGACTCCATCCAGAGGTGGAGCCACAGGAGCTCCAGTCTGGGGGTGCGGGGGCTCCCCTATAGTTGTGGCCCTTCGCCCCCCCGCCCTTCCCCCGCCGCGTGCCACTCGGTGTGGGGCGGAGGCTCGGGGCACGGCCCCGTGTCTTCCTGCTGGGCCTCCATCTGCCGCGGAGGTGGTTAGGTCCCCAGATTGATGGCGATGCAATGAGTTTATGACACGTGTCGCGGTGAGTGACAGAGGGGTCTCGTCCCCGGCCGGGGCCTCCCGACGACCACCAATCTCGCGTTCGGAGCCGGCACGGCGCCAAGGCTAATGGGAGGAGCGATGCTCCCGCGGCGGGGTGGGAGCGAGCCGTTTACAGCTGGCGAGTCGCGTCGAGAAGCTCGCGTCTCGCTGGCGCCTGTCCGAGGGCTCCGCGAAGGGGGGCCGGCGCTCGCGCCGTTTGCCGCTGATTCCGAGAACAATAATCCGCGGCAAAAGCAGCCGTCTGTGGAAACGACTGCTCCATGCTCACTTTTGATTCGTACAAAAGTGTTAATAGCAGCTCTTGCTGCCAGTGAATCTGCCTCCCCCCCTCCCCCCCCCCTCCTCTCCCCTCTTCTTCTTTAAGAAGCCTTTTAAACTGGTGTGTGAAGTTCCCCAGTTGACCCAGCGGTACTCCTTTCACACACCTGTCAACGCGCTGTTTCTTTCCACTTTGGTGGGTCCAAGTTAAAACGAAAGCGCCTCCTTCATCTCCCACTCCTCTCCTCCTCGCCCAAAACAGAATGATAAAAGCTGCGCGTTTCACATCTGAGCAACTGCAACAATGCTACTGTACCTTCAAAGGGGGGGGGGGGAGAGATGCCACACTGCGAGATGACAGGGTATCGATATGAAAGTGTCGTCTCCTTCCCGGGTGAGATCAGAGGAGGCCTGGTGGATGCGTGCTGTTGTGTCGCTCGGAGTGATCTGACCAGTGTGCTGGAAGAGACGCGTCGTTCGCCGGCATGTGTGCCGGTGTCAGTTCCTCCTCGCAGGAGTTCAGAATAATACATGTTGGCAAAGGCGTCCGCGTTTCGTTTCTTCCCGGTGTCTCCTGGCTTCAGCGTGCGCTGCGTTCCTTTTCGAACCGTCTTGGCGATTAATAAAAAAGGAGAAAAAAAATTGGAGAGAGATCATTTCTGTTTATCTGGAAGACGCGTTTTGCTCCGCAGCAAAATAGTTGTTGTTGATTGTTTAAATTGTACAACGTGATCCTTTTCCACCTGCTCTTCTTGTTCTGTGTGACTGATGTGGAGAGTAAAAAGCTGCTGGCTGCTTCACCCTTTTTGTGGTGACTTCTGTAAACAAGGGCACCGCCAAAGACACACACACACACACGCACGCACGCGCGTACACACCTTACGTGAAGATAAAATAAGGCTGTAAATAGTGTGGATGTATCAAGAAAAGAAAAATAGACATAAACAAATGCTTTTCCTCATGATGATCTTGTTTTATGGGAATCTGTTTGGTACGCTGCCTGCAGTACAGGCTCTGATCACCGTCCCCCTGGACTTGTATGAATCTCGGTCTTTCAAATTAAAGGTACCTATTGCATAGCTGGCTGCTAGGTAAATGTCCCTGAACACCAACTTGGGCTCAGGCTGTAAAGCGTTTAGGAAGATGTGAGAAACCCGGCGACTCAGCGACAGCGGAGCATTTAAAGGAGGGGAAAGCGGCAAGCGGAGGCACCACACATCCGGAGACGAATGTTTTTTTGTTGTCGGGTAAACAGGGTCCGCTTGGAGACGGTGCCCTGATTCACCGGCAGCACGCAAACATGGTTGGAGGGCAAAATCAGGAGACCGACTAACCCCCTTGGGGAAATGACTTCTCTGCATTTAACCTAATGAGGGGCAAATTTGGGAGCAGTCAGGTGTCAAGGGCCCACAGTGGTCGTGGTGAAGTTGTGGACCAGCAAGAGACTAAAGGAACAATCAAAACTTTAACAAAGATCACTTGACAGTTATTTTTTCCTAAAAAAAAACATCTGAATGTTAAATTGCCTGTCACAGGTGTCTGTACTGATCGAGATATCGCAAATTAGTCGCTGTCTCACCAAGCAAACACAATAGCCCACAGCGAGAACGCTAAATCAGCAAAAAGCAGAAGAATTTACATTCCTTGAGAAGTCTTAACAGCATTATTAATTAAAGGCAGGTGTGGGGTGCTACAGCGCTCCTTCGGAGGTGTTTCTGAAGGCTTTATGCAGCCTTTGTTTCCAGAAACACCATTCTTATTGTCTTCCTGACGCAGCAGAATAGTTCCATGTTCACATGTCAACTTGTGGAGCACTCAGAAAGTTCAGAAAGTGACACAGTACGGGAGATATTTCAAGAGTTTGAAGTATTTGAGGGTCGAGGGGTGCTGGAGCCGATTCCTAACAGCTATTTGGTGCTGGCTACCATTCCTAAAAAATAGATACCGTGAACTATAGCCTGACTTTGACACCCGTTTGTTGAAGTAATATTCTTATTCTATACCAGCCGCGAAATCACAGATCCTTGTGCAAAAGTTGTCTTTTACTCAGAACATCATTTTCCAGCATGAAAAAATAATCAGCGAATACTTTTCGGTGAAACCCTTTGATCCCAGCTGCGACTTGCCTTCTCTCTTGCATTGTTATGCCACCTAATTCGAACCGAGCCGCAGCCAAGTTCGCAGCAAAATGAACCCGCGCGCGGAGTTCAGGCGCCCGAACGCCCCGAAAGTTGATTTTGGAGCAGAAACGCCGAAGCGTCTGAAATGCCTCCAACGCGGGAGCAACCTAAAGGGTGTAATTGGGGCCTACGGACACCATAAGCACAACATGGAGGAGCACCTGTTCCTGGATGGCACCCTGCCACTGCTCTCTGTCTGCCTGCTGTGGAGGCTAGCTACCCACTGATGAGGAATTAGAAAGTCATTAAGGAACACAAATAGCAGGATGGCACAGTCGCAAGCAACTCCAGAGTAAATGTGTGTCTTCATTTATAGACTCCTGAGAGTGGGGAGGGAAAAAAAATGTCTGTATTTGTTCATTATTAATTATATTTACATTCAAATTCAGATTTTTTTCCCCTTCTTTTTAGCTTCGGGCTTCCTCTTCATTAAATTGAAAGTTTGAGATTCTTCTTTTCTAATGAAATAACAGTGTTAGAAGTTCAAATGAAATTTTGGGTGTTTTGCTTTTCTGTCATCAGAAAACTTTATCGGAGGAGTCGGAGCCGCTCCTCCTGGACGTGCTCCGCCTTCGTCTTGCTGGACGGCGCCGACCGCCGACCGAAGCTCCTCGAGCAACGGTCGGGTGGCGTCGGACACAAACTGATGGTCTCAGAGCTCTCGGGCAGGACGTTGGGTCAGCGCGTGCTAATGAGACAACTGACAGGACAGTGAAGGTGTCCCACTGCTGCCTGTAGGACAACACACAGACTCGCTCCAGCTAAACACGTCCACTTCAGTGGCTTTTCTTTCGGTCGGTTTTCATCATGAACTGCGTTTCTTCATGAAATCTTCACGTGAAAAGTTTGACAAATGACTAATCTCTCTATTTTCTACAATCTTATCCAACACAAGGTAAACCTTCAGTGATATATTTAGGCAGTGAAACACTGGGGGCCTCTACGATGGGCATCGGTTCGTTGTCGCCAGCCTGAAAAAAGAGATCGTTGTAGCTTTGTTTAAAGGAAAGTGTTTTGGTTGAATGTTAACACGACTCGCTTCACTCGGAGCCTCTGATTCCTGCTGGAAACTCACACAGCCTCCTTGCTGCCGCCTGCCTGCCTGCCTGCCCGCCTGCCGCTCACCGGCCGCGCTCCCTCCGCACGAGTGCTCCTGGTACCTAATTACGGGCTTCAGATGAAGTTGCAAATGAAGTTTTTTTTTGTTTTTTTTTTCCCTCTCAGTTGTCTCCGCAGCTGGCAGGGCTGGCAGCGCACACCAAAGGAGTTCAACTGTGGGGCAACCAGGCCCGGGGTGTCTGGTGACAGGTTAGGAATAAGTGACTCTAATGTCTCTCTGAAGTTTAGCCTGAAGCTGGACAGGACTGGCGTGGAGAGGAGCGTGTGTGTGTGGCAGGAGGGGGGTGGGTTGGTGGGTTGACTCGCTCAACCCGCCATGAAAGGAAATATGGTGCCGCTACAAAAACAAATTAAAGCCTGAACAGTGGCTGGGATGTTTCCCACGGAGGCCTGGTGTGGGGAGGCTGTTCGCACTGCCTGTTCCAGGTGAGCTCGAACGGGCGACTGCGAGCTCTCGCTGAGAAGCGCCACCGACGCTGCCTTCAATTCGCCTCAGAAATTAGAGCCGTTTCAAAGGTGGCGGCGCAGAAATAACAGAACTTCTGAACTCTTCCGGTGGCTCTTTATGACGAACTGAGAGAAGCTTTGAGACGCCTGATTGTTGTTCTCACGAAAGCGGCACACCATGTGACATATCAGCCCAAACGGTGAATTCATTGTAGGTTTTCTTTTGAACTCATCATTGTAATAATATTAACAATAAAGTTTGCATTTGTTCTGACAATATTTTCATCACTAACATGAGTTCACAGTCGTCCCTTCTATTACTGACCCTCCAACTTACCGATGCATCTATTCATCTATCTGATGATACTAAACTACGACAAAACAGAGGAGTTAAATAAATAAGTCATATCAAAAAAAGGTTTAAAAGAAAAAAGCTGTCATTGAATTAGAAAACATGGCAAAACGATGTTATTTGGAGACTGCAGGATGAAAAAGTATATACAAATACAAATAAATGTGATAGAGATAGAAAGGGTGTACGGATATCAGTTCCCCTGGGTAATAGTAGAGGAGAAAATCAGCTGGAAAAAAAACACTTCACAGCAAACATTTACAGCCCAAACAACCAAAAAAGCATTTCAAAATAAAGCAAAACAAGTTTTGGATTAAAAAAAAACCCCAACAATTCCACTTCTGCACTGTTCCATCATCTTAGAATTCAGTTACTGTGCAGAAATAATTCTAAGAGTTCAATTAATCCCCTAATCACTCTTCAAAAAAAACGAACATTCGTCATCCATAATGTCGGTGACTTGGCTCTCGCTCGCTCGCCCGCCAGTGAAAAATGATTAAAATCCGAGGGTATGGCTAAATTACAAACCATGATACTGATGCAGTGAAAACGTACAGAATGTGTTGAAAGAGTGAGAGGCGAGGTTTGTGTTCGGAGGACAAAGTGATTGCCGATGCAACCGAGTCGGTTCCAAGAGGATCCCGCCGCAGGTGTCACTTGACCAGACAGCGGCGCGGCCATCCACAGGCGCCGCGCGTCCGGCAACTTTAGCGCGCGCGTCAGGTACATTAGGGCCCCGTCTCAGGTCCGCGCTGCTTGAGAGGTCAAGGCGTGCGAGGGAGCCGACAGGTATCCCGAGCGCCGCTCCGTCTCCCCCGTCTCCCCGCCCCTCAAAATCCCGACGCCGCCGCGCGTCGCCCCAAGGCTCGCTGGCCGCCTGAGTCATTGACACACCGGTGACTCCGAAGCGCACAGTCAATTACCCAGCCACCTTTGGTGGGACGAGAGTGGGAGAGCGAGGATTGAGTTCACCCATGCATTCAACCTACAGCAGCCATGCCTCCGCCAGAGGTGAAAGCCATCCGCAGACGGAGGAGACAAGAGGATATTGGCTGAGTATTTTTTTTTTCTGCTCCTATGTGGAGAATAAAGGTTAATAACAGTCCTTTCCTGTGTCATATTTGACATGACCAGTCATCGCAGTAATTACAATCATTACACTCCAAAGGATGTCTAGTTATCCCTCTTAAACACAGGCCGCACAAAGGAAATCAATTATTCAATCAGAGCTCTCCCATTCATCCCTGCCTGAGTTCACTTAATTTTGGGCCTGGGTGAATCTGCCGCAAATAAACCCCACGACCGGAGAAGAAAAGACGAACAGGCCCCTAATTTGTACCCTTTCAGACGGTCAATCACTTTTCAAAGGAATGCAAGCTTATTCTGACAATCAGGCCGACGTGAATGGGAATGGGTTTCATCTGCTACTTTACATAAGTTATCTGGCGATAAAGAGGGCAGAAGAAGGGAGGGAGGGGTGAGCGTTCTGTCGACAAGTGCAGCCCGTTGCCCCCCCCACCCCCACCCCCACCCCCCCTCTCTCCTTTTCTCTCATCCCTCTTTCACCTCATCTCTCTCACCCATCCTCCGCTCCTCATCTTGCCCGTGCCCACTAGGATTGGCAGCATGTAATTTAAGAGCATGGGCACAAAGACCAAATGCCAAGCCCATAATGGAAGCTGGATGTGTTCTGATTTAAATGGGCTTCTCTGCTCAAGGCCCAGGGCCTGTAATTAAGATCACTGGGACAAAGGCGAGGAGACAGTCTCACAATGCAGTCAGGACCTGGTTGAAGAAGAGGGAGTGAAAATATCAGCTCCTTGCACCCAAAAATGGAAAAAAAAGAAGTTTCATGTTATTTCTGTAATGGACAGTTGAGTAGTTGGAAGAGGAGAGGAAAGTTGCGGAGGGGGGGTAGGGTGGAAGTTAGCGCGGCGGCACGGCGACCGGGGCCCGTCTAGTTATTGTTGTTGCCGTGTTGCTGTGATGATCTGATGAATGCACTTTGGCCCGCGCCGTCCATTCATTAGGGCGACAACTGCGACGCGGCGGGCGGAATTAGTCCGGGGCTAACTTTCAAGGATGCGCCGGCGCGCATGCATCTCTTTGATTGCTTATGGAGTGTGTCACGTTGCAAAGAGCAGCTTAACTTCAGAGAGAATTACTATTACCGAGCACTGGCTCCATCAGCATTCCTGTAGGGGTATTTGATCAATCTGAATGATGAAAAGACTACGAGAGGCCTTCATATCCGGATAGAGGGCTGGAAGTCTCGTCCTCCACATCCATACGCCCTCCATCACTCTCTCCTGAGCGCTATTTTTTTTCTTTCCCTCTTTTTTTTTTTTTTGTTCCCGAGGACACACTCTAGCTCCTGGTGCTCTGGGTGGTTGTGTGTTCAGACCTTTTTCCGTTTAATTAGATTTGTTAAAACAATTTTTGGAGTGCTTTATTCGGTAAAAGCTCTCAGGGGTTAATATCCGCAGAACACTTCTGTTCAGCTTCTTTTCACCAATGGAGCATAAATTATTTAAATTATTCAGAATTGTGCGACCTTTTATCTCACCCCCTTTGAAGGCAGCAAATTAAAAATGCAAATGGGCTAACTAATTAATATGCAAATGCATTCATTCCCAGTTAACAATTAGCAATTAAACCTGCAGTGTCTAGAAAGAGCACTGACAAAATTAGCAACTTATTTTTTCATTTGAAAAATAGTCGGTCCGAAAAAAAAAGGGGGGAAAGAAAGAAAGAAATTGATTGACGAAATGACTTTTACTGACAACCACCTGCCACGATATAAACAAAATTAATAGGATGTCATGTAGGAAGACACGCAAATCTGAGAGGAGCCGTGTCACAAACAACAGAAATGTATGTCGGGTTCTTTTCTCTCTCTCTCTCTCTCTCTCTCTCTCTCTCTCTCCCCACGCTTTGGCTCCAAGACGTGTATATTTCATAACTCAATCAAACGGTAATTGAAACATTAAAAGCTGAACAGGATTCTTAAGTGCGGGAGGAGTAAACACACACACACGCACACACACACACACACTCACACGCACCCACCGAGGCAGACTGGAAGACGCGGGAGGAGTTACCACATTGCATAACACAAAGTGATAACGGGTGGCAGTATTTATAGCCGCGGTCAGATATTCGGAGCAGAAAAGGACCAGCAGGAACCCATAAAACACCGCCACCTGTCACACTCCGCCCTGGCTCCTCCAGCCCCGGCCCCCAAAATGCAATCTTACACTTCGCACTATCTTCTGTATTACACCTTATGATACCTAATGCCAGCAACTCCACATCAATCATGCGCGGCGCGAGCCCGACTGTCTCTCCCCGCGTCTGAATCCGACCGCATCCCGATCCCTTTGATGCGATAGCGGCGAGGTGCGGGGGCCGGGAGGCGTGAACTGCACCTCCTTGGAAAGGTTATCAGCGGTACACAGACCCGGGGGCACCTGCCTCATGCGGAGTTGCCGCACGTTTGCCGCTGCTCATCCGAGAACATACAAAGTGATGTATGCGCGGCGAGATCCCTGTCAGACGGCGGAGCTGTGACAATAGAGGTCAGTCAGTCAGTCAATCAGGGGAGGCGAGGGAGGGGAAGGGAACAAGGAAGAGATTTGTCCCTTTCTTTCTTCTTCTCTCTCCATTATTAACATCCCCAGCTTAGATACTAATAATCAGTGTCAGTGTTCAACTTGATCCCTTGTCAGCCCGCAACTTCTGCCAGAGGGAGCTCGGCAACAACCGCCATCACCTTTCGGCGAGCGCCCCCGACGCCCGCCGCGCCTCTACACGCGCTTCTTGGCTTTCATTAACTTGCATTAAGTGCCGGCGTCCCCTGACACTTGAACGCTATATTGCCAAAAGAAGGTTCATATTTTATTTATTGCAGTTTAATATTGTTTTTGAATATTTGCGCTGCCTTTAGGCCTGGCTCGCAGTCACATTATGCTCTTTAATTTCTCCTCGGAATTGACTTTTCCATGGCTGCGAGTGACGTTTGATTAAAAACACTTTTCCTCGCATGAGAATGTAAAGGAGCGCAAAGTTGCCGGGGCGCACGCGCGCACGGCGACCACAGCGATCGCCAGATCGCGCTTTTTTTTAAAAAAGTTGCCGCCTTAATTGAATTGTTCCTTGTTTATTTCTTTTTTTTTGTTTACCTGCACCGACGTTGGCGGCGTTGCGTTCAAGCGCGCTTCACCTTGCTGACCGTTTTGCGAAAGACGACACCCCTGCCGCTCTAATTCGCTCGCCGGCTCTCATATACATACTGGTAATATACTAGCAGCCGCATAATTACTGCACTCGACACTCCACATGCATCTCTTTATCCGCTCATTCGTGGAATAAATAGAACTAAAACACAAGAAATGCAGCAAAGAGCCTCTTTCAAGCAAATAGGCTGGGGGTGGGGTAGATAATTAATTCTGAGATTAATGTACTGTAGCAGTGGTGTGTTATTAAAACGCTATTTTTAAATTACAGCTCAGAAAGCACCCCCTTGGGATTAAGAGTGTTAGCCACTGATCTCTGCTTAAGTTATGGATGGGGAAAGGAGGGGGGTCTCTCTTACATGCCCAGGTCCCATCTTATGGCTCACGCTGCGGAGTGACACCGAAAATCTTCTTCTTCTTCTTCTTTTTTTTTGGTGTCGCTTCGCCTCGGCGACTCCCCGAGAAGCCGCGGAGTCCCTTTATCAGCCGGGCCGGAACTTGTGCGTTTCAATGCGCATTTAAAGAGTGTTTGATAGGCGAGGGGGGAACTCTGCCGGCTTTACAAGTGGCGTTTGATTAATGGAGCCGGCTGTGTCTATTGTAAAACACTTGTTTGTGGAGCGCAGGAATGTTGGGGAGGTTGCTGGAAGATAGATGACAGATCTTCCCGTCGCGCCGCACCTAAAAAGGAACACAGCTCGGCGCAGGACCCGCACTGCTTGAAGGACGGCGCCGTCTCACAGAAGTTTCGATGGTTCGGGGTTGTTGTTGTTGTTGTTGTTGTTGTTGCTGTGTTGCAACAGCGTGCGAGATCCGTGCATTTGAAGATTGCCACACACAACGTGGTTGTGTCGAGTGAAACGACTCGTGTTCTCACGCATTTAAGCTGAGAGTGTTTCCACAAGAAACAGTGGAGAGTTGGGAAACAGTGTAGGCGACTCTACTCATATTGGAGCCATTGAGCCATTGAGCTTTGTTGACAGGTAGGGTCGGTGCACTTGTGAGCGCTTTGCCACTTTCTCCGTCTCAAAGAACCTGTTGGTTTTCATCCCCGCCCGATCTGCACCGCAGATCTGATTAACTCTGCGTGCGTGCATTTGTGGCCGCCTCCTGCGGGTCTGCCCTGAGATGGAGATTGATTAGGGTTCAGACAACAATGTCAAGAGGGAGACGATGACGAGCTAAGACAGCGTTTAACGCATCTTACTAGGATGCGTTTGAAAGAAGGAGCCGCTCTTCAAACCGCTCCCGATCAGCTGTGGTAACGTTCGTGTTTTTGACCTTTCTTGACCTTCGTTTGTTAAGTGGCGGCCGAACAGGATGCTGGACGTTCCCACCGGCTCGCTCGCCCGCCGTCGGTCAGCTCCTGCGATCCCGCGCCGGACAAGACGGGCGGCGGAGGGGATCAATGGGAAGTGTACCGCCGAATCCGCAGCCAATGGTGAGATCTTCCAACAGCTCCAGCCAAATGTTTGGATCATACCACTTATCCGCACTCTCCGGGGTGATAAAGAGCTAACAGCGCTTTAATTTCAAACAAATAAGTGGAGAAAGGCTGCATGGTGGGGCCATCTGCAGGAGATGACCACAACACGAGAGAGAGAGAATATTCATGTTGTCATGTGCGCAATCGTCAGGCTGTGTGTTTGTGCGTGTGCGTGTGTATGTGTGTGTGTGTGTGTTATGTTCTGTTTTTAACATTGGCAGTGAGTGCTTTGCACCTGTGGCTGCTGGCAGACCATCCGGTGTGTTGCGGCTCCGGAGGGACCTTGAAGCCCGTCGCAGTGGGAGAGAGGAGTCTGTCCTGCTAACCGTAATTAGCACAGGCCTGTTGATTCACTGATAATGAGAGGGAGTTCATTAGCGCCACGCTAATTGCTGCCTACTTCACCACTGCCGCCACCGCCACAGCCATGCCAGCACCCCCCCCCCCTCAAA
>JASSRZ010034242.1:0-17621 GCA_032164315.1 Malacoctenus gilli | reverse complement strand
ATATATACGCACACGCACACGCACACGCACACGCCAAAAGCATCTAGAGTTTTATTTTGAAGGCAGCGGTTGGAGGTTGGTGCTGGGTGACGCACATTGATGCTGAACGAGGCAGAGCTGCAGTGCGGACAAACAGGCTGGAGCACGGAAATCTGGACACCGTCAAGCCGCGCCTGAGACCGCCGGCCCCCCTCGCCCGTCGTCTTCCGCGCTCTCATTTGGACTCTGACTTGGGCTCCATCGGGAAGAAGGCGCACTCCTCTGTCTCTCGGTCCTTCCTGTGTGATCATCGGGAAGGAGGCGCACTCCTGTTTCTCTGTCTCCCTCTCCTCTCTGTGTGATGCGCTGGAGGTTGAGGGGAGGACGCGGCTCGCGGCCCCAGCTCGCTGCGCGGCGGTCAGACAGCGCAGCTGCGCTCTGAGGGGCACTTATCCTTTCTGCTCCGGACTTGGGCCCGCTGAGGCTCAGCTCTACACGGGAACGCCGGTTTGTGGTCTACCCGGCTTTGTTCGATATCTTGGACGTTATTGTGATATTTAAATGGTGGTTTAGTCCCGGGAGAGAGTCAGGCCCAAACCCCGGCCCCATTTGAAAGGAACGGTGGGTTTTCTGGACCAGGACGTTTTGTGCCGAAATCATATCCCAGATGAAGATTCCCAAAAGGCGGAAAAGAAGTGGACGGTGCGCCAGGTAGGCTTGATCCGGACCATGTCTGGGCCGGACTACGGAGCGCTCAGTGGGTGGGTTTCTCCCTGCAGCAATGCGTTAGTCAGGCTGCTGGAGGTGACGCCGCTGCTGAGCATCACCAACAGTGGATCGGAATGATACCGACTGGCCAGACCTGATGTGGCTTTTGTCCCTGGGATTGTTTGTAACTCAAATTTTGCTTCAGTCCAGGCAAGATTTATCGATCAGAAGGAGGAGAAGTTGCGCATGCGCCAACGGGCCCATTACCGTTCACTGCGGAGAGGAAAGCCCTAAGATGAGCGACACAGTGCGAAAGAACAGGGCAGGTCCGTGCGTGCCACCGTCTCCCTTTTGCCTTCAGCACAAAACGACCGCGTCTCTGCCAGTAACGCAGTCACTGATCGGTGCTTTATAATGGAATCGTGTTATAGCTCTGCTTAAATGTATTCACTTTCACCTTTGAGGATCCAGCATTCTTTGGTTAGATAACAGCCAATAGGAGCCATTATTTCAGTTACCATATCATGAGAAACAATCTTATGCTGTGAAATTTCTTCCATAAATCTTCACAAGTGATCACACTGGATGTGTGGTGAACAGGTCCACACAGTCCCACCCTCCTTGGTGGCAAGGGGCTTGCTGAGAGCCACCCAGGGCAGCTGAAGGCCCTGAATTGATTTGTCTCTGCAGCATTAGCATGGATCAAAGGCCACTATCCTCCAGGGGGCAAACCTGGGGGCAGAAGAGTGTGTGCTGACCATCAGCAGAAGCAGTACTTCTCACAAACCCAGTACAGGGTGGTCCCAGGGTCCTTTGGAGGACACTCCTGCATTAAGAGGTCTGCCTGTACACTTGGAAACAGACTCACCCAAATTATATGTTGGACTCCACCAAGGCTGTGCACTGTTCTGACTCCTGTTAGAGGTTTGCATGGACTCAAGTTTAGGTCGTCATGTGTTTGTTGAGCAAAACAGTTGAATCTTTGGGGTTTCTCTCTCAAGTGGCCTCTCATTGGGAAGCTGAAGGTTCACGGATGTGACAACAGGGACACTAACAGTAGTGGTGGTCTATGTCCCCACCCTCACCTCAAATCAATAACGCTGCGCTTTGAATTACAGAACAAGGAAATGGTTGCACAGGGCTGGAATGACTCTCAGGGTTCTGTGAATGTGACTTTTGGTTCAGTTTGATTCCAAATGACATTTAGTAGACACAAATGTTAACCAGAAAGAAGCTGGTATCATATGTTTGGACCGGGACAGCATGTCTTATTGCTTGACAATATCAAGATGTACAATGTAATGTTAAGAGTAAAAAGCCAAACAACAATAAAAAAGGGAAAACAAGGTATAGAAGAAAAAGTGAGTGCCTGAGTGCACCTCAGTGGTGATCCACTGAGGTAAGTCTCGATCCTGTTCCATGGAGGTCCTGGGTCCAGGTCTTGGTTGCAACAGGAACGACATCAGCTTCTCTACTTGCCAGTTGTAATATTTTTATATGGTTAGCTCTGCTTGGATGGAGCAGCTCAAGAAACGCAAGAGTAAAACACAAACACATCTAATTCTTGTTATGGTGTTTCCAACAACTGTATTTGCTGCACAGCTTTACTGTGGCTCAAAAGTTTGATAAAGTCAACACAAATTGTTTGACTTGATTAGTTCAACATGGTTTCATACTCAGTGTTAACAGGTCAGAAGTCTATAGAACAAAAGCACAAAAATTGCTCTGAAATATGACCAAACAACAAAGTGACCACCTGCAGTGCTCCTTATAGCAACACTGCAGGTGGGAGCTGCAGACACAGACATGACTGAGAGCAGCACAGGTCAGTCTGCAAGCTCACAGGAAGATCAGGAGAAAGAGCTCTGCTGTTTGGAAGTAGAATTCTAGCAGAACAGGATGAATATCATGATGATATAACAGGACACCAATGTCATACTTCACTGTTACCTCACTGTGTTCTTACCGATGTGATCCTCCTCATCAGACCAATGCTCAGAGTGAGTCGTAGACCAGGTATTTGCTACTTTTATGTTCTATGAGGATGATTCAGGTGCTGAACACAAAATACATTTGCAGACAGGTGGTGCTGTATTTACATCAACTTTTTCAAGGTAGCAGTCAATGGTTTAAATGGCAGGTTTGTCCTTTTTTACATGTTCCACATTTCTTGTTCCTCATTCTGAACCGATCTTTTCCTCGAAAGCATCATAAGCTTTCACTTGACAGTAACATTACTTACCTACTGACCTGCCTTTTGCAGCTCTACATGATTCATTGTATCTCCATTTCAGCTGATGTCCACCTCAGTGTGTATACAGTCGTCATAGCAACGTGACTTGAAACTTACATGCCATTCTTTTTTGGCTGCATTCGTAATTGTAGTCAATCAAACAAAGAGTGGGGAATCTTTTACAGGTCAATGGTCCTCAGACAGGTGTGATTTAGGCTCCATAAAACCCAGGACGGTGCAATACAGGGGGCTTTCTACCACCCTCCTTTGAACTGAATTAGAAGTGTGACAGCTCGAGGTGGTGGGGGGGCTTCTACCACCCCGTTGAACTGAACACACTTGTAATTTCCATGATGAAGCGGCAGTATGGCTGTGGCACAGGCCGCAGCAAGACCCCAGCTGGGGTGACAGATTTAACTAACTAGTTTTTACTTGTACTTTCAAGGCCTACCCTCTGCAGGCACAATGAAAATCCATGTGCACAGCTGCGCTGAGGGGGAGGTGGTGGACTGGTCAGGCATGTCTGAAGACCCAAACCCCAAAGGGGTCTCTGGAAAATCCCCAAATGGAAGGTGGATGTACACAAAGTCTCTTAACTGGGATTTAACCATGGAGCAGCAGATGAGGGTTTCCATGGTAACCTGTGAAGCTCTGGTGAAGTCCAGTCATAGCTGGTTCAGGCATTGCCGCGAAATAATGGGGGCCACACAAAATGCTTATACTTTTGGTCCAGTTGGGACATTTTTGCATCAGGCCATATTCAACTTTTGTTGCCAGCAGTTCAGATAATAATGTCCATTGAATTTTTTGAGAGTTGAGGCAAGACAATGTATATAAATGAATATTTACAGAAGTGTAAGGGGTGTGTTCACTTTTGTGAGACACTTTTTCTATGTGTTGGGGAACTTTTAAATGGGGAAAAAGTAAGGTCCACCAGTTGGAGCAGTTCTCCACTGACAGCCCCCACCCATCCACTCAGCAATGGTGGGTGCCTAATACATAAAGGCTGAGGGAGGCAAGTCACTCCCCCAGACCTCTCTCAGACCTCCCACGTACTTTCTGAAATAACACCACAAAAAACACCAACATTAGCTATCACCATTGCTCCGATGAGTTTCTGTCGAGGACACAGCTTAGGTGTGGAGCAGGTCCAAAAGCAAGTATCTGGTAACTATGGACTATGGATGGATATACTAGATCCAAATGTGAAATCGGGAAGTTCCGTTTTTTTCATTTTGACCTTTGGTAAACAAAACAGTTTGCACATTGTTTCACTTCATCTGAATGAAAAAGATAAAGAAAATTGTTAGGATGCACCGATCAATCTGCCGCCGATCAGAAAGGCCGGTTTTCTATCCAATCGTCTGAATCGGTGATCGGCCGATCACTGTTGTAATTTCCTGTTTTCCCCGATCAACATCTGTGCGCGCTGCCGCTTCCTATGTAGCAGCTTAACCACTAATGTCTCAATAGCGAAACTCAGCTAGACACAACATGTCACTAATTTGGAAGTACTTCACTGTGTGCCAGTTCGACGCAAAATGTGCTGTTTGCAATAACTGCTTTGGCACCGCAGTGTGACGAACGTGCTTCTGTTGTCGGCGATCATTCAGAATCTCGTGCTGAGTTGAGCGGACGTAAGACTGTCAGCATTTTTTAAGCAGGGGAAACTAAGCAGGGAGTAACATTTTCAGTTAGTGTATTTTTCGCACTATAAGGCGCACTGGATTATAGGGTGCACCTTCAATGAATGGCCTATTTTAAAACTTTGTTCATATATAAGGCGCATAGAATGTAGGCTGGGGTTACTTTATGCATCAATTAGAAGGAGCTGCGCTAAAGGGAATGTCAACAAAACAGTCAAATAGGTCAGTCAAACTTAGCGTTCTGACAACTCCGTTCACTCCCAAAATGAATTAACAGTCTTCTATACTTGGCGCCAGTCATCTTGTTTCCTCCACCATTGATTTGTTAACGTTAAATTATCTCGCTGCTGCTCTATTACCGTGTTCTACTGCGTGACTGATCGCTTTAAGTTTAAACTCAGTGTGTCTCTTAATAGGAGCCATTTTGGGGTCTTTAGATAAACATACAAATGGAAAAGAAACGGCATGCCTCGCGCAGTCATATATCCCAGCATGAACAGTGCGCTTGAAGTCGGCGGCTGCTTACCGTAGTTGCGAGACCTCTTGTGGCTCAGTATTGGTCCATATATATTTATATATATATTTAAGCCGCACCGGATTATATGGTGCACTGTCCGCTTTTGAGACAGTTGGAGGTTTTAAGGTGCGCCTTATAGTGCGCGAAATACGGTACTCAACTTATTCTCCTCGTTTCTATTCCTGTCAAGGGAAAAACAAACTTTTTGTTCGTCTATCTGCGCGTAGTACTCATAAACATTCTCTACGACACATATATTGTATGTTAATGTAGCGTTCAGCTCGATAATGATCTGTTTCCAATCAGCAGGTGAGACTGAGTGGCATTCGTCTGCAGAATGTGGTTGTGCCACTTTAAGTCATGAGCGATGGATGGATGGATGGATAAAAATGCATAGAAAATAACTGGAAAGTAATAGAATCCGTTTTCTGCTGAAACAGACTCAAGCAGGTAGCGTGTCTCATGCTCATGCAGGACAGCAGTGTTTAGGGCCCTCATGAGCCTTCCAAGACACTTGAGCACTTTTTCAGACCCCCTTTCAGACTAACCCTTCATTTGATGAAATGCTTCATCAAAAACTTTTCTAGCAAACTTCTTGTGACTGTCTGAAAGGAAAAACATCACTAAATGAATGAGGATCTGTGTTTGGAAGAGATCCACACGACAGGCTCCCAGCCATTAAAGAACTCCACATGTGCTGCCTCTCTGCTGAAGCTGAAGCTAAACCAAGAAAGTTTTTTCAAACTTTGTTCGCGACACTGCACCGCTGTTCTTTTTGAATTACTCTCTTCTGCCCAATGATTGGTTGATGAAGAAAACAAGTGTTCACTGAGTGTTGAGCTGTGATAGATATTGACCGGCGTGATGGCCAGAGTTTGGTGATTAAGAGCAGTGCAGTGCAACGATCAAGGAGGATGTGAGGAAGCATTATGATGAGCTCTTGTGTATAAAGATGGAAGAGGTTGTGAACACTGTATATGACCGGGAGCCAGTAGAGATGGACTGAGTTCATGTGAGGGAAAAATGACAAGTTCGGATCAAATATGACTCTGACGTTCCTCTTGTTATTTCTGGATGTCAAGATATGATGCCTACTGTGACAAGATGTTGTGATATCTGTCTGTTAATTATATCAAATATCATTGCGCAGCTACTACAACAGGGGCAGAGTTTTTCTTTAGATCATTCTGCAGCAGGGATATTCACAGATATATTTCAGGGGGGCGTATTTCAAAGCTAGCTGCGGCCTGTGGGCCAGAGGTTCTCCAGGGCTCCTCCTCTCTTTCTGCATGTACACTTGACTCAACGCACTACCACACGCACTTTTTAATGTCTTACTGAGAGATTTCTTAATGTTGAGATAATGTCATTGCTTCATCTGCCTACACATTTCAAATGCAGTCTCATCACAGAGTTTCTTGATCTCCAGGTTTAGCAAAAAAGTTGCTTAATTGGCAACACCGAGTGCAGGTTGGAGAGAAGACAGCACTAACTTCCTGCTAGCACTGATTTGGTGTTTAAATTTATTTTCTGGCAAACTTTCAAATCAGGTGGACAGTCAGCATCACAGCTAGAAGTGTCTCTGCACTCTTTGCTATGGCAGCACTTGTGATAGCAGATCAGACATATGGATCTGGCCTCCTTGTTTTCAATGCACACATATTTATCGAATGAGGGATCAATAAAGATATATTCTATCCTATGCCACACTCTTGACAAAATGCTGCAGCTGGTGAAAGGTTCACGAAGTGCCTTGAAGAATTTTAAAATCTTTGTTATTTGCATGAAATATCAGATTTTATGAAGATGAAAACATGACAGACTATTCACTGATAACCACAACTGTGGGCCTGATTAGACTTGATTGATGGGTCAGTGCTGACCTGCTGGCCACCACTTTAATGGAGCTACTCTACAGTTTATTAAAATTTATTACCGAACCTTTTGATATTTCATGTGCACATTGATACTGGTTCCAAGACAAAGATAATTGATTGAGGTAAGGAATTATTTTGCACTTATAAACTGCTGGAGTGTGGGTCACATTGTAAGTGAGCACATTGTTGATGAGCACAAGACAGAACACTGTATGGTCCTTACACACCAAAAAGCACCGCAAAAATCAGTTGAGTCCGGAGACTGTCTGTGAGTGGTCGGATCAAGTCACAACACTGGACTGAGAATGTGACTCAGCTTTAGGGCTACGTGCTGAGTGCTCATCGTCATTTATTGTGGTGATGTATTTTTTTGTATTCCAACCATTCCCAAACTTCAGAACACCAAAGCACACTTTGAAATGTGAAAAACCTCAGGGGCCGACCCAAACCTTTAATCATCAAGGATTTAAAATATTTATTTGTTTTGAATGACTTCTCACGGCCCACTTGCAGTACCACCAGGGCCCACCAGGAGCCGTAGGATTATATTCTGAAATTAATGTGAACACTTGACAGGAACAAAAGCTTACATTTACATCTTTTTTAGTGTCATGTTATTTTATTGGTTGATTTATTTACAAATTAAACTTGTTTATTGGGGGGTTCCTCCAAATTTTTTCCTCTGCTCCTTCAGACTCCAGAATCACCGCTGCACTGGAGCTCACAGCTCAGGCTATTCTCAGAAGTCTGAAGTGACAAAGTCACCATGAGTTTTGCATGGTTTTGTTTTATTCCTGACAGGGTCCACAATATAAATGAATATCTCACCAGATAGCCTCTCTTTATGCCCGAAGATTATTGTGGATCAGTCAGAAATGACATTGGCCAGACTGCATCCACCTGTACAATGTAAACATGCCTGAGAGCTCAAAACGACTCAGTCAGTCGGAAGGCCCTGCTGCTGTGGAGTAATGACACTTGCTTGACTCTTTTCTTTTTTCTCTGTTTCCATCTCTCAGTTATGTCTCAGCCTTTCTGCACTTACTGTATGCACAATCCACACTTGAAGCTGCCTCCCCAGGGTCCACAGTGCACCCAGGTAGCCAACAGCAGGGCTTGTCACACTGGCGTCAGATGTCAAAGCATTCAGTTTCCAAGGCCTAAGCTGCAGAGGCCTTTGAAGGGTGGCCAGCCCACCAGGAGCACCATCAGCCCAAACATCTTCAGCAGTTCAGCCTGCTGCTGCAGCAGCATTAACAGGGAGCTGCTATCTCTGATACAATGCATCAACAGACATTTTGCTGATTGTTACATTCATGTCATTGTGATATTATGATTATGTCACTTTGGTTGACAAATTGCCCCAGACTGAGATATGAGTCTCCTCTGTGTAACTGTAGAAACTAATGCTGTTTTCTTATTATTTCTCCAGAAAGAAAGTGTTTGGATGGAAATATTGACTTTGTTACGGTTTCTCACAGTTGTTGAATAAATTGATCTTTGCTACCACAGTTCTATAAGAAGTTTAAAATACAAAGTCTTGATCTGTTCAACAGTACACAATCAATAACAGGAGTTAAAAACTCATAACAAAGTACATTTACTAAAGTACGGTTGCAAGAGAGAGTATGAGAACCCCTTGGGGATCAATTGAATTTCTGCATAAAATGTGTTCTGAAGGTCGGGTTTGTGGACTTAGTTGCATGACAGACACAGCAAGAACTTGATGAACTGTTTATTAAGCACTTAAGAGCAGCGCAAGTAAACATTCCAAAGTCCAACATCAAAAACCAGCCATGACTTAGGTGATCCAGGGATGTTGTCCTGGGCAGGCAGGGGTCAGAGTCCAAATTGAGAGAAACCAGTGAGACGAGGAAAATACTAATCTGAGAGAAAATCCAGGGGTCCAAGCATGGGACGATCAATGTCACAGGATAAAATTACCTTCGAACATAAAAATCAAATGTATGAATTTTTTTATTGAACACAACAATGTAAACATTCACAGTGCGAAGTGGAAGAGGTAGATGGACCCCCTCAGCTATTGACTCCTCCAAGAGCCTTCTAGAACAAGGAGTCAACCCACCTGGAGTCCACTCAGTGTGGCGACATTGCGGGTTAAAGCTGCTCTGCCCTCTAAAAACACACAGCTGTTTTAAGTTAGCTATTCTCCAGAAGCGTTGGCTGCTCTGAACCCTGCCTCATAGGAAGAGCTCCCAGAAGACCTACAATCAACAATTGCTGCCTCACATGAAGCTGGAAAGGGTTACAAAGTCTCTGCAATGGCCTTGATGTTCATGAGTCTACAGTGAGACTCTAAACAAATGGACAAAGTTCAACACTATTGCCACTCTCCTTCAGTGTGGTCGTCCTGTAAAGATAACCTCAAGAGCTCAGCACAGAATGATCGACTAGGTGAAACAGAATCCTAGAGTGGAGTTAAAGACCTACAAAAAACTCTGATAACAGAAGTGAAACTCAACGAGAATGGAGTTGTTTGGAGGAAAAAGCCACTGTGGTCAAAGATAAACATGATGCTGTTTTACAGTACTATGAGATAAATCTTCTGTGGACAGATGAAACTAAAATTGAGTTATTTGGAAGGAACACACAACACTACGTGTGGAGAAAAAATGTTAAAGCTCAGCAAGAGCTAAACCTCCAAAGGAAGGAAGCTGGTGGAGGAAGCATCTTAGTTTGGGGTTGCTTTATTGCCTCAGGGCCGGGACTTACTGCTGTCAGATGGGAAAATAAGTTCCCAATAGTATCAAGAATATTGCTTAACTGAAACTCAGATGTGAAAAGTGATCCCAAAGGGCTCACGTATATTTTTGCAACTCTAAAAGAAAAATGGCATTTTCAATGAGTGTGCCTCCATGCTAATATCTTGAACTTGGTGCTTTGTTTAAAGAGCCGGTAAATTGGCTGTTTTCCCACAGTACTTCACCGCAGTGGAACAAATCTTGCAAATGTTTTTTTTTCCCCCTAAGTAATTGTTTTTACTCTCACTTTTCTTTGAAGCCAAATTGCTATTAAACATTGACTGTGACTTGTGGTTGTTGCCTTGTTATTGGGAACGCTGTGTTTGCTCCAGCTCGCTTTTGTCTTGGCCACTGGCACAACTGAACCAGTCCCTCACAGTGAAGTGGTTCTTCCATGTGATCCAGCAGACTAGAGGTGCAGAAAACTGCATGAACAAGCCGACAAAAATAAGGATGCGTTTTTTTTTCTGGAACAGAAGTTGAAATTATTAGCTGGTAATATACAGTATATATATTCATCCCGATAATTTGAGTTTGAGTATCGGCGGATCGCGATATTTCCCGATCTGATCATTTTTTTAGTGCCTGCATATCCTGCGCTCTTGAACGCACCTTAGGAGTTCCCACGCTCCTGAACGTAACACACTTGTCGGAGAGCGAGCCACTATGATGCTGCTGAAATAAATGTGCCGTCTATTATTTGGTGTTTTATGGTCTTATTAGCCTACCAAACGGTCTCGATTGTTATTAAAAACTGAAACTATGGCATCTGGACAACTTGAAGACGTATGGGAAATATGTCGATATGTTGTTCCCCTGATTCCGATTTATTCAAAAGTATGTGATGGGTCTGGATCGATCGGGAGCTTTCCGCTCACAAGACGGTCTGGCTGCTGCAAGCATAGGCATTAGCCATTTCTCAATACCCGTACTCGTCTGTACTTGCGTTCTCCCGGACTTGAGAAACGTCATCAGTCAGCGCCCAACTCCTGTTCCAATACGCAAGTTCGCATTTCGGCAAGTCCGGTTAGATACCCGGATGTGAACATGTTACGCCCATTTTACCGAGGATGCATCGGATGGTGACTTGTGTGGACTCGGACAGCCATGTATCCCAGAATGCATTTCACTACAACCAGCGATGGCGGAGGAACGAACACAAAACTGTAAGCAGTAACTAAAAAACGGATAAGGTGTTTGTTTTATGTAGTTATTTTATTTTTTATTAAAATTTACAACATAAAATAAACATTTCTGGGATAATCACCGGTGGCAGACACCAAAGTCAAGGAAGTGACATCATGAATATGCTGCTGTTCCAGTTGTCGAAAAAACGTACTGCGAACTCCTGGCCTCAGGAAGTTTCCAAGTTTTCAAGTCCAAGCTTCAGAAGTTCAGGAGTCCGCACTCAGCGTACTTAGTATTGAGAAACGGCAGTTAATAGGTAGACGCCTCATGATGTGCTGGAGCGCATCGTGCGTCGCCGCCATATTGGGTGGGTCAACTCAGTCCAGGCAAACATCAGAACCCATACGGAGTGAACGACTCTACAACTGAAAGCAGAGCCCGTGGAATTACCTTTCACGGGTAAGATTGAAAAGTACTTTTGGTTGTTTATTTATCATTTATATGGCTATTTTATGATTATGGCTAAAGTTTTTGACTATCAACAAAATGCTAACGACAGGCACCAGTACCCTCATCTATTACTGTTTTGTTTCTTTCTCCGTTCACACTTTCAACGTTTCCTTGTGACACAGGTTTAAGAAGGCAATGGGAAGTTGCGTTAAAAAGGGAGGGTTTGCTTCTTCCAAGTCATCGAAGCTGTGTCGTGGTCACTTCAAGCCTGATGATTTTGACAGGATAGGTCAGATTGTCAGCTTAGTGTGACCCCACCCGTCTTTAGCTTCCCATCTCATGAGAATATATATATATATATATATATATATATATACTGAGAGAGATGTCTGCAATGTGCAAAACAAAAGTTAATGTCTGTGTTAATGTGTGCGCTAAGAGTGTGCGTGCACGCGCTGAGTGTGTGCGTGCACGCGCTGAGTGTGTGTGTGTGTGTGTGTGTGTGTGTGTGTGTGTGTGGGGTGAGAGAGAGGGAGAAATCAAGTTAAAGTTGGGAATCCTCATTCCTCTCAATACACTGGAGTTGTATGAGTGACCCACCCAAAATGGCGGCCGCGGTGCGACGTCAGCTCCAATAGGCGGCCCCAGTCCCTGAAGCGTCTACCTATTCATGTCTATGGCTGCAAGACGGCCTCTCCTCTGTCAGGGTCCATATTGGACAGCTTCCGGGTCCGGATCTGGACCTTGGTCTGCTAGTTAATGACCTCTTCTATCAGATACACAGCGCCCCTGGTGGCACAGTTCGGGTGGTCATAAGCTGAAAAGGGAGGACCAGAACACTACATCTACTCCATTCAAAGCTTACTCAAAATCCAGTTTCATACACAGTATAACTCACGGATGAGAACTCCTCTTCATGTAAAAAAAAAAAAAAAAACCAACAAAAAAAAGCAAACCAATGGAATGGCAGCATCCACAATCCAGAAGATTAGTCAGAAGAGTTATTATTTTATTCCATAACTGTTTGGTGCCATTGTTTGTTTTCTTTATATAACTTTGTCGTTGTTCGTTATATTCGTTGTTATGCTGATTGTTAATATTAGGATTCCTTTTGTACTGTGTGTATGCATGACAATCTTCACTTGCTCTGGCACCTGACAAACATTTGTCAAAGATCTGTGGTGTCTGTAATTTCATGTTCTATGCTTTATGTGGAGCTGCCAGTTCGATAAATATACACCTCAGAGGGAAAATAGATTGGAAACAGAAACAGGTGGTGAACCTCAGGTTTGGATTTTGGACCCCACTCCTTTCACACCCAAAACAAAAAACCTACTCAAAAGAAATCGTTTTTAGAGTGTGCAGTGAGGCCCTGTCCCGACAAAGCTGAATTCAGAGTGAGTGAGTGAGTGAGTGAGTGACTGAGTGAGTGAGTGAGTGAATGAATGAATGAATGAATGAATGAATGAATGAATGAATAGGAATCTTATTCTATTCACATGAAACCAGCATTTCCAGAGACCAGAAACAGTACTTTTTGAAAATGGCCTCCAGAGTGGGTAAATCTTGTTATGGCCATGCTGCATTCAAGGCTGTAAACAATAAAACAGACACCAATAAAACAAACACCTTTAGCGCCTCCTTCTCCCTTAAATTGCATGCTCATTGGTTGTGCTCACTGATGCCTTGTCAACATCTCTGTTCACATGTGTTTTGTGGCACATTACTTTGCAACTTACGGGTCTTTTATATACTTTACAGTGCTTTTTTAAGTGAGCTGAAACCTTCCTGATACCGCTCCCTCTTTGTGTGGAACTCTTCAGAAAAAGATCTGGCAACTCTTGAATGCAGAGACAGAACTTCATGACTATATGGTGCTCACCTGATAAAACACAAACTGATATGATATGATTACCAAGGAAGAGCATTTGGATGACATTGTACATGCAGTTTGACACATAATGGCTCTTTTTTTTGGTCTTTGTGTCCAAGAGTAAATTGCATATTGTACAGAAGCATCGTTGCAGAGCACAACTGTTGTAGTTGGTGTGTTGACAAGACAGATAGCAGTTGATATTCTTATGCTCCCTTTTTTTCTTCAGGAACTTCAGATTATCCGTGATTTTTTCTGCTTCTTTGTTTTTAAATAGTTAAAAATAAGTCGCTATGACCCATAGATTCTTGTGCTTGCTCGATTTAGGTGTCGACCCAGGTGAGGTTACACTGGGCGTTATGTCACCACCGAGATGAAAGGAGACAGCCTTTCATCAGAGTGTTAAACGTCCTCTAAGTAAACTGCAGTAAATCAATTGAGTCCCAAATGTTCCTTGTTTAAAGTGTTTGATTGTATCTACGGCTGGCCCCTCGGCACAAATGAATTTCATGTTGATAGGTATGAGGAAAACTTTGACATTTTCAACACAAAACACTATGTTTCTCATGTACATTCTCCATTCTCTATGATGTTTCATTCTATTGGTCTGCATTACTTCTTGTTCCTCCTCCCTGGAGTGGTCCACCTCCAGTCTCCAATGCCCCTTGATGTGAGAAGGAAGGTTGTAGTGATGGTGGTTGATGTCCTACTTCTCCTTCACTTATGGTTAACTGTGCCCTCTGTTTTGGCTTTTAGGCTAACAGGGGAACAGGAAGGGATAATTCCCGCTCGGGATTTGTTGTAAACCGTCAGGTTTTCCAGGAGCTCAGAACGATGGTGAGCTCTGGCCCACTTCATCAGAAAAAAATTCTCAATTTTGCAACCCCCAACCCCACACGCAACCCACCCTAACACACTCACCACCACCACTGTTCAGGGGAGTAGTGGTAGGTGAGGAAGGTGTTGTGTCTATCAGGATGTTTCACTGATTGGCTGTTGAGATGCTTACACACACCAAAGCACAGTGCTGCTGCTACACAACAGTAATTCCTGGCAGGAATCAAGTCATTGGCAGTGTCACAATTGAACGAGACAAAACAATAGTTGTCATAACAAAAGGTGATAATGCACGAACAGAAATTCCAAAAAGTTGTGTTGTTGACTGAACAAAAAAAATCAGTGATGAGCACATTTTTCTTGATGAGTCTAAAAATCAATTTCATATGTTGAAGCTCTTTTTTGTATTTGAAAGTATGCTCATATCAAAACGTCTGCCAGGAAGAAGTGAAAAAATGGTGCAGTGCAGTTCCTCAGTCATGATGGTTGACAGCTCAGGTGCCCTCTAATGGCTGAATCCCTTGAAGAAAATAGTCCCAGTGGTGCACAGGAAACATGTGATGCTGTGATCCGTTTACAGGATAGATCCTAAAGTTTTTTAGGGGGCAGTCCCAGAACCTCTCAATTCTGCAGCCCCTTGTTTCTCCCTGCACCTCTGCCCACAGCTGGACTGTGTCACTGTCGGTACCTTACTTCTCTACCAGTTAAACTAGCTAAGTTTCAGTGTTGAGTTAAAGTCTGCTCTCCCTCCCAAATAAAGGTGGAGTCTTCCATTACATGTTGATAGTCTTTCAATTGGGAAACCACCTCAACCAACTTCTGACCTGAGCTTGTTTTCCCCCTCAAATAGAACAGATTCCGACACTCCAAAATGACTTCGACATGAGTCAGTTCATCATATGAAAAGAGATTGTGATGATATCATTGTCTGGTCTCCACACTCACCTTAACGACAACCAATAGAAGTACACTTGTGAGACTTAATGTTTCCGACTTCAGTTGCACCTCAAACTGTCCAGGAGCTCAGTACTGCCTTGTCCATCTTTGAGAGGAGCTGCCCAAGAACATCATCTATCATCTGATTCAGAGTATGATCTGGCAGTGTCAGGAAACTCAAGGTTATACAAGCCACTGTCTACTATTCTGAGTAGCTTTAATGAACTTCAGGCAAAACTTAGTCAGGCCTACTGCATCATTTATTCATTTTGGTCTTTGAAGTTTCTTGAAATTCAGCCCTCTGCAGGCTGATTATTTGATCAATGAGGCACCCTTTTGTTCCTAAAACAGCACCCGCTTCATATCATGAATATCCATGCTGGTTTTCCCAGATGAAATCTGATATGTGTTTCAAGTGTTCCTTCAATACTTCAGTGTGTTTCTGCTAAATCCGTTGATAATACGAGCTAAATGTCTAAGGGTGAGATTCGTAAACAATCTCCTCTGCAAATGTGAAAACATGAACCTTTTCACTAATTCAAACTTAAAGAACCCATTTGGATTTTTTTACAGGATTGTTTTTGCAATTTTACTTTTTGATATATGCGGTATACGATGTTGCCTAAATGCAAAAGATGGTCCAGCAAAACTTCCAAACAGTTTATAAAAAGACCCCATGCAGGTAGTGTTAAACCACACTTAGCTTGACAATATATGTAGTGGGAGCAGCAGGCTGTTCTGATGTCTAACCTGGCTGGCTGCAACCCTTTAGAAAAAGAAACAAATTCATTTTTCCCCTTTGTAGGTTTCTAAAACACACTACAATTATTATTGTTTTCAGTGTTTATAGCCTGTGAGAAATCACATTCACTGTTATGAGTATTGAAAGAAAGTGAAGAAAAATGTGCCCGTCCTAATATTTTTGTTGCTGGTATCAAATTTTGAATCCGTGCATATTCTTCAAATATAACAAGGACATCAACTTTGACTTGCGTCATTGTTATTTTTTCTCAAATTTGTTCAGCACATTTACTGAAAGAATTCCACTAGTAAACAGCATGAAAACATGTTGGCAATATAAAACAAACCTTTGATGAACCATACTGGACAGTCAGCATGCAAACATGTACTGAGAGTCCAACAGAATGCCATCTAATGACTGCTCTGAGCTGTTGTCCAGTATCAATCATGTTCTATAAATCCCTTATGTTGTCTGCACTCATCACCAAGATGTCCTGTTTACTTCATGGCATCTCACTGAGATACATTGTACAACACCACCCAACAATATCATGTGTTTTCCAACCGCAATGCTCTACAGAAAGAAAAATTGGCTCAAAGCCATCTGATTTTTATCACTACATTCTTGAATTCAGGTTTGAGTTACTCTCCACTGCTTTTGCTGTTGTGTCAGACTCTTGCATTGTGTTTTGGGGAACTGCATATTCCCATTCTATGTAGAGATTGATGGCTTGGGAGCATGTTTGAGGCCTGTTGTAGCTTTTACTACAATTTCCCTAAGGTAATTCCCAAGTGCTGGGCACTGTACAGCTGTAGGCAAGGACAAAACTGCTGACACACCGCTGCATCACTGCAGGTGGAAACAAGCTCGTCCCACCCCTTTTGTCAAGAGATGACTTCAGTGGAAACAGTAGAGACTCTCCATTGATATCTGCAGTGTGCCTGGGCTCTGCATGCACTAATGACAGCTCGTGGCTTTGCATGCAGAACAGCATGTTTTTGGAAAATGACTTGCATCACTCTGAAATGAAGACTTCGCCCACTATTCATGGAAAGCTGCTAATCATAAGCCGCAGGGAGCTGGAGTTTGGAGTTCAGGACTGAATCTTCAATGATTACAGTGGAAGTGGTTGTATCAGTCATGTCGTGTTGATCTTCATCACCTCAGTGTTTACCAGGGTGACAAGTACTTCCATCACAGGTATTTTTGAACAGTGTTTACTTTTGTTGTGAGTTGCATTGAATTCACTGCTTTTTGAATGGAGCACCCAGTTGCGCTGAGTTTCTAACAGTGTGTCCATCATATTGTGTCAGTTTGCATTTTCCTTAGCCTGCCTCAGTCTGGGGACTGGAATTTTCTCTGCTTTTGGTCGGCAGCAGAAGAAAATGGGGCTTTGCTTGGCACTCTTTTATCAGTTTGGTCAATCTAAATCGATACCCTGTTGTTCAATTGGCCAAGTAAAAACGCTGATGAGATTTGAACTTTGGACTCTCAGCGGTTAAAAAAACATGTCGACCAAATCTTGTAAAGATCCCTTTATATGTTTGATTACCCAGGAATGAAAGTGTAGAATGTTTGTAGTTTTCTGGCAGTGGTATGTAGTCAACCGTCTCTGACCATATCAAATAATGTCTTGAAAATAGACTTTGCACTGTGCAGTAATACATAGAGTGAAGGTGTGTGCACACTGAGTTTGGTGTGTGTGTTGAAAAGAATCGGCCATTATTTTCACTCTATAGGAGACAATTGGCTTGATCTTGGAGTGGATAGACCGACGGGGGGCGGGACGGACGGACGGACGGATGGAAAGAGAGAGAGACAGAGAGAGAGCCAGATAGACAGACAGACAGACAGACAGGTAGGTAGGTAGGTAGGTAGGTAGGTAGGTAGGTAGGTAGATAGATAGATAGATAGATAGATAGATAGATAGATA
>JASSRZ010034241.1:0-17625 GCA_032164315.1 Malacoctenus gilli | reverse complement strand
CACACACACACACACACACACACACACACACACACACACACACACACACACACACACACACACACACACAGAGTGACGCCACCTTCAGCGTTTTTTCCGCCTTTTCTCTCCAAACGTCGGCGCTTCACCTGCCCAGGTTCGGTTCAACGGCTGCGCGTCCGCCTCCGTTCTCGGCGGCGTTTTTGCGCGTTGGCGCTTGGTCGTCCGCGTGAAAGAACACGTTACTGAGGGACGGCGCCGCAAGGACACGGCTGTCGCGGTGCGGCGGCGGCGGCGAGCGGCTCTGTCCGAGCGTTTCCTGTCGCGGCGACGCCAGAGCTCAAGTTCCCGTTAACGATTGAACGCCACTCGATTTATCGTTCGTCAACGACGCGTTTCATCAGTTATCGAACGTGAACGAAGTGTGTGTGTGTGTGTGTGTGTGTGTGTGGTGACCGGAGCGTCGTCTTGATCGCCTCCGGCGGCTCTTTTCAACCTCTCCGCTCGCTGAGCTCTTTGCTCCTTTTGTACTCGTTCGCGTCTCCTTCTGACCTTTTTTATCTCTTCCTCCCCGTGGAGGCTTTCAGCCCCCCTCCTCCTCCTCCTCTTCCTCCTCCTCCCCCCTTAAGCTGTTTAACTCCAACCTCTCTCTGGCCTCCTCCTCCTCCTCCTACTCCTCTTCTTCCCCTCCGTCCCGCGTCTTTGTTCCAGCAGCTCATTTCTTCCGTCTCTCTGACTCCGAATGTCCCGTTTGTTTTTCACCGGCGCGCCGCCGGCGTCTCCGTAAACACGAACCAAAGAAAGCGCGAGACGAAAGAGTTCGGTGTTTTCAAAGTGAACTCACCGAGAGCGTCGCCGTTGGCGTCGTCCCACCGACTCGAACCCGCTCGCGGCGTCGCCGATCGGTGACTCTGTGCTCGTGTCTCCTCCCTGTCCACGTCTCCTCCAGACGACGCCAAACGGCCGCCCAAAGCGCCGACGTTCGGCGACTTCCTGTCTCAGGGCCGCAGTCCGGGCTCCCGCGGGGACCGCGGCAGGGGGCGGGGCCGCGGGCAGAAACCCAGCTACAGGTGAGCGGCATCGGGAGAGTTCGGGTGACAGCGAGTCGGCGGTCCGCCCGGTTTCAACGGCGTCTCGCGGTGTTTCCGTGGCAGCATGCACGACAACCGCTGGGAGGGCGGCAAGGAGGAGGAGGAAGAGGAGGAGAAGGAGAAGGAGGACAAGACCAAGAAGAAGAGGGAGGAGACCAAAAAGAAGGAGAAGGAGGAGCAGAAAGCCAAACCGGTGGCGCCGCCAAAGGTACGTCGCGGCGTTAAACGTCGCTCGCCGCCTTCAAGGGTTGGGCGTTTCGCCGTTTGGGGGCGTGGCCTTCTCAGCTCTCCCTCCTCTTTCCAGGCGGAGGAGAAGAACGGCGACGGGGAAGACGAGGAGGACGAGTGGGAGGACGCCAGCGACGGCGAGGCGGCGGACGACAGCGGCGACTCCGACGGCGACGGCGGCGGCGAGAAGAGCGACTCGGGGAGGGAGAAGCGGGCCAAGAGCGAGGAGGGCTCGCCCGCCGCGTCGTCGTCGTCGCCGCCGCCGCCGCCGTCGGCCGGCAGCCCCAAAGAGCAGCGGAGCCCCCGGCCCAAGGTGCAGATCCCGCCCCCCGCGGCCCCCCAGGACGCCCTGGAGGCGGGCAAACCCGTCAGCCCCTTCTCGCCGCTGGACGGCCACCAGCCGGTGACGGACTGGGGCGAGGAGATGGAGATGCTGTCGCCGCGCAGCAGCATGGGCGGCGAGAGCCCCCTGAAGCCCCCCAGCGTGGAGTCCAGCCCCCCGCAGAAGAAGGACCAGGAGGAGGAGAAGGAGAAGAAGGAGGAGGAGCAGAAGGAGGAGCAGAAAGAGGAGGAGAAGGAGCAGCAGGAGGAAGAGAAAGAGGAGCACAAAGGTGGACGTTCAGCTTCATTTCTGCAACTTTAACCAAAACAAACAAACACACAAACACACAAACACACAGTCTCACACTCCCCCCCCCCCCCTTCCTCCCCCCCACAGACGTTTCTTCCCCAGTAAAGGTCAAAGTTCAGCAGACCGTCATCGTATCCGAACCTGAAGAAGCTCCCGCCACGCCCCCGTCTGACTCCGCCCCCTCCGAGCCATCTGACCACGCCCCCTCTGCGCTGGCGGAGCAGGACGCAGCCGCTGCGTCTCCAGGTGAAGCCGAGTCTTTCACAATAAAACGCACTTTAAGGAAGAAGCTTCGAAACCAAAGAGTCGAATTTCGAAACAAACAGGAAGTGATGACAGAACATAGAGGTTCACAGAACTTCACCGTAGCCCTTTCAAAATAAAAGCCTGGAACCACGTATTAACAGTGTTGCAACAGGCCCGGCTAACCTTTTTCTCGCCCCCACAGCCGACTCAGCCGAGCGTTCTCCCTCCCCCGCCGAGAGGAGCTCCTCCGAGCCAGCGGGAGACGACGCTGCGGCGGTGGCGGCGGCGCCAGCAGGTGGCGCCGACGATCCGGCGGCAGAAACGGCTCCGACTTCAGGTGTGGTTCTTATCGCTGACTTTGAGACCGTGGCGTACTGTAAAAGCGATCCCCAGCACCGTTAACGCCACCCCAGCACGCTGCACGCGCTCCCTCGCCATTTCCTCCTCGCCGTCTCGCTCTGCTTCCTTCACCTCCTCAATAAATCATTCGGTGGCATGACCCACCCAAACATACCCACTCGTTGCTCCGCCCCTCCCTGCTCTTGGACTCCTCCTTCAGCCGATCCGGACCTCACTTCCTGTCTGAAAACTCCGCCTCCTGCTGTGATGGACTGAGGCATTAACTCCTCCCCCCTTTGCGATGCTCTTTGCTGTCTGTACTTCCTGTTTGACGTGCTGAGATCCGCCCAGAGACCCGAATCAGCTGTTTGGGCGCTTCGGCCGCAGTACACCGGTGAGGCCAGTAGGTGGCGCATTGACACTGAACTCCGTGTCACTCTGGGCGGATCTCGGTGGGACTCGCTGCTCCCCTTGTTTGGTTGCTATGGAGACGCTGCACGTCCGTCCCGTCTGTCTTCGCTCCACCCTCGCCGTCCTGGTTTGTGTCCGCCGTCGCCGTCGCCGCGCCGGCTTGCTCGCAGCTCACTCGGGAACCTGGAAGGAGGGGAAATAAAAACGCTGAGTCTAAATTCTTTCTCTTCGTCTTTCGAACCCGAACGATTAAAGACGGAACAGGAGGAGCTGAAGACGTTTGTTCCTCGGTGTCCCGAACGCATCACGCCACCGCCACTTCCTGTTTACGTCTCCTCAGGATCGTTTACCTCTCTGAGACCAGTTTGCAAGTCGCTCAAAAAGTGAAGTGTTTTGCACTCCGTTCAGTCGTCGTTTTTCTGCACGATGCGGTTTTAAAGTGACCTCGTTAGGCCCCTCCTACAACCACTTAGCGCCCGACTGGGACCTCATCGCTCCGTCTAATGGAAATGGGAAAAACGGAGATTTTCCCATAGAGAAACCCGACCAGTAGAGAGAAGCTGAGGCTCTGCTGTGGACGGAGGTTTTCCTGTGAACGCTCGACAGGCCACAGCACACAAACACGCAGAACAAAATGTTCCAACAACGAAGATTCGACGTTTTTAAACGAGCGTCTGGAAGTTTTCGAGTCGGAAGCGGCTCTGAGATAAAACGAATCTGTCGGCGCTTCAGCTTCGGTCCTTGAAGGCAGCAACACTTTCGAAAAATGTCCCCGTAGGACAGAACGTCTCAAACGCGCGTCTCCGGCGGCCTCTCATTCAGCTCCTCTTGAGTCATCCCGCAAAATCTGTACACGAGTGCTTCGTTTCAGTCCTCAGCAAAAAGGTTCCCGGTGTCTCCTTCGGGTTCCTGGGTGCAAGAGGCCAGACCGACTGCAGTCACACGGCTGATGACTCATTCGTGATTAACGGCGGCGGCGGGATGAGCTCATGTGGGCTTCGCGGGACGCCGCGATTGTCGGGCGCAGCTCAGGAAAGCAGGGAAATTAGAGCCACAATGGAGCTCTTAAAAGGCTCTGCGGAGGAAATGAGCCGCCGGCTGCCGGACAGATCGCCGCGCAGATAGCAGGACGCGCCTTTGATGCCTCATTCAATTAAAGCCTCTGATGTTTTCTGAGGCTCCGCAGCCCGAGCGCCGACGGCGCCGCCCAGCCGCCGCGCTAACTCCTCCAAAGTCCCGGCAGCGGAGGTTTTCCTGTGAACGAAATATCTGACAAGCGTTTACTTCTACTCCTGTTGGCTCTTGAACGTCTCGTTTTAAAACGTTGGTGTTTCGTCACGCCATAAATTGTGTGTGTCAACAGGCTGAAGCTGCGCAGGAGGACGACCTGATGCCTGAGGAAGAGGAGGGACCGTGCTTCATCCCCCCCCCCCCTCGGCGCCCCCTTTGAAGCAGCTTTCCGTCGGTGACGGCGTCACGTCCTCTCGCCAGAATTCTTCCACACGGACTTCACAGCACTCAAGTTTCCCACCCAGAATCGCGGCCACGAACTGAACACCAACCGGCAGCAGCGGCGCCTCCGGCCATCACGTGACCCGAGTGCTGAAACACGGGAGGCCGCCGCCGCCGCCGCCGCCGCCTGGACACATGACTAGATTTCTACTTTTTAAACACTGACCGTCGGAGTCGGACGTCGCGTTCACTGTCGGCCGCGGCGCTGGATGAATTCGCGTCGCGGCGGGACCGTCGTTGACATTCGTCTGTGTGGACGTGGAGTCACGTGACCGGGCGGCGGCTCTGAAGCCTTGTTGTGTCCCGCTGCTCCTGATTAAAACGCTTCAATGTGAAACCGTCTCAGCGTCCGGGTGTCACAACGCCACTTCCTGCGTGGCGAATGAGGGTCTGAGCTGCGGTTGTTCCTGGTTACTGACTGCCTCTTGTGACCAGCAGGCCCCCATTTATCGGACCAGGTTGGATCAGATCAGATTACATCAAATTGTACCAGATTAGAAGTTATCAGATCCACCACGGAAACACTGACGTCAGCAGGAGCACTAAAACTGACCAACAGGAAGTCCGACGTCACAGGTCAACGATACAGCCGTTACGTGATACCCTTCGTGTCCACTGGGTGGCAGCAGTGAGTCACTTCCGACTTACTGCGCCGCCGTGTGGCACAAAGTGGTATTAATGACCCCACTGCAGCTGATTCGCTTGTTGATTTCCGTCAAATTTACCACATTTTTTTTCAAATCTTCAAACTCAAAAACTCATATTTAGATTTTTCAGAATAAAGGTATTAATTGATCATTTCCTGTGCGGCATATTAAACCACTTCCTGCTCCAACACGCCACTTTCGGAGCCGTTTCCTGTTCACGTTTGATGGAGTGAAGCACCGAGACCCCCACCGGGCCCACCGCAGGACTCATTCATCTGCAGCAGACCTCAACTGGTACTTTTATTGTGAAGGATCCGGCCTGTGTGTCAATTGGTGTTCAGTCAGACCTCGTTTTAAACTCAGTTTTTAACTCCATCCCAAAAAGTTTGAGTTCAGCCGTGTGGGAGAAACGGTGCCGCTGGAAAGTACCGTTCCATAGCTGTGTGTCAGTCGGTACCTTAAAGGTTCCCCAGCAGTCTGAACGCTCCAGATGCAGTTTGAAGCGACTGGAAGTGGCAGCAGGACGTCTCAGGGACGCGGAGACATCCGTCCACCGCCGACGGGCTGCGGGCCTGTGTGGCGTTTCAGGACCTGGAGACAGAGTGGGACGTTTCAGTGTTCTGTATCGTAACCCAAGAATAAAAGTGAAAAAACACAAACGTGGAACTTGAACTTTTTTGCTCCGGTTCGTTGGGACGGAAGTCACAGCGGGACGTTTCTGCTGCGTTCTGAAGCTCCGCCCCTCTACTTTTTTTCCCAGATCTGAGAGGAACCTTTGGACCGCCTCTCGTTTTGGGGACTCTGCTGCAGTCGTGGCATCAAACGCGCCCGCGGCCTGGTGCGTGACCTTTCTTTGGTTGCCGCCACTTCGGGGGGAGTTTCTCGGGCCTCCGCCGGGCCCGCCGGACGCTCAGCCCCCTTTTATCCTCCTCAGCTGGTCGCTCCGCGTCTCCGCCGGCGAGGAAACGGACGGCGGCCTCATCCGACACCCCAGGCGCTCTGGGTTCATGCCGCCAAGGAGCTGGACGCCTGTGCTGGTTGGTGCTTTTGTTCTGGAGAACAGAGGAACTCAAAAAAGTCCCACACGGACTTGGAGGAACTTTTTCGGATGGGGGAGTGGTGCTACGGGGAACCGGTGAGCAAGTCTGGCGTCGATCGAAAGGGAAAGACGAGAAGGTGAAGCAGGGACGGAGGGACGAACGGAGGGACGGACGGATGGAGGGCTCCATCAAACATCTGCTGATGGAGCAGAACAGCAACGGTCCGACGTCTTGGCCGGAGGTATGCGCTCTACGTGTGTCCTCGGGTGAGTGGCGGACTCTGTAGTAAACCAGAGACCTGGAGACTCCACAGGGGGAACATGCTCCACACAGAACTCCAGGGTCCAAGTCCACATCGTCCTGTCGGATTCTGAGGCGACTAAATGTCCCCTTTTGTCGAGTCCAGATGTGTAATCTGAGTAATCTGATTACTTTGCGCGCGCCGCTGCTTGGTGTGTTTGTTTACAGGATGACGTGACCTTCATGATGCACCTCTGCGTTTCGCAGATCACGTTTCCGGCAGTTACCGCCGCTGATGAGCGGGAGGGGGCTGCGCCTGCGCCCCCCCCTCTCCCCTCCCCCCCCCTCGGCCCGGCCCGGCCCGCACTGGGTGTCCGGCCCTGTTCGGATCCGGTGACCTTGCTCGCTGCAGGACAGGAAGGAGAACGGCCCGTGAGAAGGAGGAGACCCCCCCCCCCTCTTCCCCTCCTCGATGGGGGCAGCCTGCGCCTCCTTCCCGCCGTCAGTGACTCATCTTCGCGGGGAGGGGGGGACTCTGCGTGGAGCGCCGCCGCTCCTGCGTGTCCGCGGGCCGCCGCGCGGAGCTCCGCCGGAGCCGCGGACGGAGCGAGTGAGCCGGCGGCCGCGCGGCGCCGCTCCGCTGCGGGACGCTCCCCTCAAACTATGACCCAATCGTCGGGTGTTGCGTACTTTGAGCTCCTCCTCGTGCGGAGCCGCGTCAAGCCGGAGGACGCGGCGGAGAGAGGCGCCGGAAGTGCGCCTGGCGCCCCCCTTCAAAATAAAACCGCGTCGCCCCAAGAAGGCGTGAAGCGGAGGCGCTCGGCGGCTGGCGGCGGGTTGAACCGACCACCGGACAACCGGCCGACCGGGGGAGGGAGCAGGTGTCCCACAGACCGGAGAGACGGCTCCGCTGTGAAGGACACCGGGCCGAGTAACTGTACTCAGACAAGGGAAATTACTCTAGTTACTCGGGAGTTTCTAAGTATCTCGTTAAGTTGATGTGAAAATAGCAGCTGGAACTAAAAGTACTGAGTTCCCGGATGAGGCCTGACTTCCTTCCGGATGGTTCCTCTGTTGGACGGCTTCGCGGCAGCTTCGGGGACCCGGTTTTATTTTGAAAGTCCCGACAGGAGCCGGTTTCCGGCAGCCACAGCAGCTTGACAGCGGTCCCATCCCGCTGCTGCCACTCAAGCCTCCCCGAGTTCAGTTCGCCCGGTGCGCACGGAGCTCTCGGAGGCGTCCGGCTGCTCCAGCACTTCGGAGCGGCGGTCCTGCGGCTCAGGCGGCGTCCCGCAGCGGGATCCGGGATCCAGGGGGGGGGGGACCGGCGGAGCAGGGCGGCAACGGCGGCGGCAGCGGTCCTCCAGCGGTGCCGGCTGTCCGGACTCCGATGAGCAGGCTCCAGTCCGCGGAGCGAGCCCCGCGCACCGCAGCGAGATGAAAGCGGCCGGCAGGCAGGTGACCATGGCGGGCGAGAAGCTGAACGGGGACCCGGACCGCAGGCCGAGTTACCCCGGGGAGCTGCGCGCCAAGCACGCCAACATGTCCACCAAGATCTGGGTGAAAGTGGCGATGGCCATCGCCTACTTCCTCTGCGTGTCCGTGGCCGCCTTCATCCTGGTCATCTACTACGTCTTCTTCTGGACGCCGGACGCTCCGAGCAACACCACCAGCACCGAGCCGCCCAGCCACACCGAGTGCGCGCCCCGCTTCGGATGACTGCGCGGCGCGCACATCTCGGAGGTGACGGCACGCACCTGACGCGGGGCTGCGCATGGAGGAGGACGCAGCTGCATCCAGCGTTTGGGACGCTGACGGTGGGGGGGGGAGGAGGAGGAGGAGGGGGGTAGTGCGCCGCATGCAGGCTGCAGGTGAGGTGGTGGTTGGGGGGGGCGGCTTTACCCAAACATCCCGTCCTCAGGGGGCTCACGTGTTTCTACAGCTTTTTTCTCTCTTCACTTCTTAGGGGGGGGGGGGCTCAAAGTCACGGGCGGATTATGGGGCAGCGTCCCCCCCCCCCTCTCCAGGGACAGACGCGCCCCTGCGGGACCTTCATGGAGGCTGCAGATCAAACAGAGCCGAGTCTCACACCTTCGGACCTCCCGCGGCCGCTTGCTGCAGCACAGGAAGTGACGTCACTGGCCGGCGCGATCACCTTCGCGTCCCTCAGGTCGCCAAAGAGTTCCCGCCAAACTTCTCCTCCATCAGTCCCGTCAGCGCGCGGTTTGGCCGACGTTTGGAGGCGGGAACTGCGGTGCCGCGAGATAGTTGGTGAGCGTCGGGATGAGGGACGGTGGTGGTGCAGCAGCAGCAGCAGCGGTGACGTCTCAGAGAATACTCAGACTCGAAGCCACAAAATCAATTCACCTTTATTGGCTCGATTGTCCCTCAATGACTTCGTTACCCAAGATGCACCTGCATCTCCCTGAGACCTTTCAGTATAAAAGCTCCAGTTAGTCCAGCTGTTAGTCCAACTTTCAGGACTGAACTTTTCGAAACCAGCTATAAAAACCCAACCTGGTAAAAGTTCGTCATTTTAACTCAAGCTCAAATCGAACGACAAAAACGAAGCCGAGAAATTCACACCGAGTCCAAACGGTAAAAATTCAGTCTGGCAAAGTTATTCGGTGCCAAAAGACGCTGCAGCGAGTCCCAGGAAGACCCCCGCAGGGCGTCCAATCAGAGAGGACGAGGACGACGCTCGGAGACGCCTTCCGTGACTCTTGCACAAACCAAGCGTCCAGAGGAGCCTCAGCACCCTGAGGGGGGGACCTGGACCTGGACCCTGCCCCCCCCTCCCTCCCCCACTGAGACTGGTCTTTACGTCTGCCTGTGAATGCGTGACTCTTTGTTTGCACAGCGGCTGCTGTCTTTATTCAGGTATCTAGAGGAACTTGAAGCGACGCTGCGCTGTAGCAGGAGGCGGGGCCGGCCCCGGCGCCCACCCACCCGCCTCCTCCCGGCGCTCGCAGCAGTCCGCCCCTTTTTTTTAGAGCGACACCCCCCCCCCCCCCGGTCCCGCATCGCCTCACGGAATGAGCATCCACACTCGGTGTCACGCTCGTCCCCGCTCCCGTTCACCTCACCTTCCCGCTCCTCCGACCCTACTAGACTGTTTGATTTGACGATGTAGCCTTGAGAACTTGCTGTCATGATATGATAAACTATGCATCTATTCCAAGTGTGCGTGTCGTCATTGAGGCTCACCGAGCGCCGCCGCGCGTCCCCGACGCGAAACCACTTCCTGCTGCACCGAGCGCCGCCGGCGGGCTCGCTGCGTTATGTAAGAACGACGCTCTGCACGCGCCTTAACCCTTTAAAGCCCACTGACCTTTCCTCCGCCGCCCGTGGAGGCTCTCAGACGAGTGCCGCAGCAGCTGCCGCTCTGAAACGAAGCAGGTGCAGCACAGAAACACCCCGTGAAGGGTTGGAGGAAGTCAGGTGACCAGAAGTCATTCAAGACCAACAGTTTCATGGTGCCAACTGGGGGGGAGGGGCTTGAGGGGGAAGGGACGTTTCAAGTAGAAGCGCTGCAGTACACCTGTCGGGCCTGAAGGGGGCTCGGCCAAAGCGGAGCGACTCGGAAAAGAGGTGCGGCCATCTTGGTCTGCTGGTACGTTTCTTCTCCGACGCGTTCGTGCCGCCAAAAGGGGGCGTGGCGTCCCGTTCCACTCGCATCGCAGCTCAGTAACAGAATTCATCACTCTGGTCTGGATTCAAACTTTATCCAAAACACACAAAGGCTGACGAAGGTCAAAGATCAGCGGTAAATGACGTTCTGACGCGACCCGAGACAAACGGAGTCACACCGTGAACAACAGGCGGCGGCCATTAAACAGAAAAGCAGCCCAGGAAGTGATCAATGAGCAAGTTAGCAGAACATTTAAAGAGCGCGCTCGACAAAGAAATGGGATTTTCGGCCAGTCTCAGCGTCCCGATTCGAGTCCAGCGGTGCAAAGTGACGCTGGACGGGCTGAAACCTTCATCCGAGCGCCGATCGATGCCAAGTGCTTCACCGCGTTCGCCTCAGCGCTTCCTGCTGGGAGGCCGATGACCCGTTTCGCCTTCTGCCGCATCGAGTTCGACGGAAGTCAGTGTGCAAAAACTTGAACTCGGTCCAAGTGTCACTTCCCGCCTCCGCCGGCCACAGATCCCGTCCGTTGTTTCCGCCGTAATAAATCATCTCCCGCCGCGAGTCGCCGCACCTCCATCGCTCGATAATTACATTAGCCGCCGAGGCGCTCGCTCCTCCCGCGGCAGCTGCAACCTGCGCCATGACTCAGCACCGCCGGCCGTCCTGCGTCCACTGCAGCTGCCGGCACTGCAGGGTCCGTCGCCGCATTCGCTGCTCTCGGCGCTCCCCGCGTCCCGCCCTGCACACAAGTGAGAACAACAAAACAGACGCCGCTGGTGAATCCGAACGTCGATTCCGGCGGCGGGAATGAGCCAAGGCGGCGGTCGGAACGAAGAGAGACGGAGGACACGATCCGAGAGACGACGTGAGGAAGCGCCGCCGAGGCGAAAGATTTACGGGCTCGCTGTTCGTCTTATCGACAGCAAAGCTCCTTATTTAAAACACAGGATAAGACGTGCACACTTGAGTTCATTTCGCCTGCAAAAAGCTGAAGGATTTCAATCGGAGACGATTTGTGCCTTCGTCCAAACCTGACTGAACAGGAACTGTCACTGATCTACCAGCGGACGTTGTCCAGTTCTAACTTCAGGCGGTTTTTATGGTGTTTCGGGGTTGATTGGAGTTTCCTTTCGACTTCGTCGGTCATGTTTCAGTTCAAATGTTTAAAAAAAAAAAAGAGGCGCGAGTCTCGTTTCACAGCGGCTTCCTCTCCCGCCCGCTACACTCGACCCCTCTCACGGTGATTAACCGGCCGGTGATTAGCGGCAGGATTGATGGCGGCGCTCTGCTCCCTGGGAGCCAATCAGAGGCCTCGGCGCAGGAGGAGAACCGGCGAGACAAACTGCTGAGCTGTGCGGGAAACGGGTTCCTGCGCGAGACGTCTGGACGCGTCCGCGTTTCAAGTTTCCTTCGCACGGCTGGCGGTGGATTCTTCTTCTATGGTCACGCCGTGTCGCAGCGCTTTAGTGCAAAACGAAACTGAAAAACCTTCTTTTATCACACCAAACTTTCAGGGCAATAATCTCATCTTATATGTGACTTTTTCAATAAAATTTGCACCCAGATTCGTTTGGATTTGGTGCAGCAACAGAAAAAAGTAATATTGGAATAATAACGGATAAAAATGAGCTGAACTCGAGCATAAAGATCAAAGTTTCAGACCGCATTTTCAGGACGCTGCTGTGTGTTTGTGAATCGCACAGAAAACAGTGGCGAGAACACACAGCACGTTGTCGCTCTCTGCTGGATGACTGAGTGAACTGCAGCTGTCAGCCTCTCACTTCACAGCAGAGCTTCTCCAGGCTGAACAGATGGAAACAGAAACGTCCGATTCAACGCGTAACAACAACTTCTAAACGGGTGACGGCTGTGAGGATGCGTCGCTTTATCGCGAAGGAAGACGCTTCAGATGCAACTTGAATGTTTATGTTGCATCAGAAGATCCAGAGACAAGAGGACAGCTGAGACTTGGCGGAGACAAGCGTCAGTCCAGACCCCAAAAGTAATTAAGTCCATCACTTTAAGGACTTAACCCTAAACTAGTTTTCATTCCACACTTGATCAGGGGAGAGCGCGAACGCAGTCCCCCACTACCAGAAATTATGCAGTCGAGATTCCCACATTTGGGGAATTCGCAGGGGTCAGCACAGCCAGAGTGCAATGGCTAAGCCTCGCCCTGGGTGAACCACCTTCATGATCATGGTATCTCCCCTGCCAGGTAAGTATGAGTTGTACACGGCTCCGAGGGGGAGCTCTTTCGCCACACAACGCAGCACACAACCGGTCCACATGCACTCCAGCACCACCCAAACCAACACCTACACACAACTGGGACTCCACGTCAGTCCTACAGACACAACAGGCTGCTTAGAGCACACTCAGCAGACATTTATAAGCTTAAAACACCAGTCACACGCTCGTGTTTCCCATCATGCAACGCTGCCGTAACTCGTGAATGGAGGTCCCAGTTAATCCCATCAAACTCCCTCAAAAGACCATCAACACCACATGAAGCTCACAAAAACCAAGACAAACTCACAAAAACACAAACTGTTTTGATCACAAACTCGAAAGTCGATCAAACGTTGTAAAACACGTTTTTTTCTGCCCACGCAACGGCCACTTCCGGTTTCTTTGTTTACATGGTGACTGAGACTTCCTGTGGCTGGGACTTCCTGCTGCTGCCACCTGCTGGTGACATATGCGAACTGCACCCTGAACCGGCGGTGGAGCAGAGCTGCAGCGAAACGACCACAAGTCTTTCAAAGTATTTAGAACAACTAGATACTTCAAAATAAGACAGTGTAAATAAACTGCATCAATTGCAAAGTCGCAACAGATTTAACCAACATCTGAATCATTGAGGAGCAGGGTTCAGTTGTAAATGTAAGGAGTACTACTACTACTTACTACTGTAAGTTAAAGCAGCAGATGTAGAATACTTTGAAAAACACTCACAAGGAGCTCAAACGGAAATACTGCAAAAAACAAAAACAAAAACCCTCATCTGACAACATCGAAAAACTATCAAGGAAAATAGACACATCTCAACCAAGTTTGTTATAAACAACTCAGACACATGGTTCAGTTTTTCAAGCAACACAGAAGACAAACAAGGTGATGTTGAAATCTCAAAGGTAACTTGATTACTTATTATTATTTGTTACTTCTTATTTTCCACATGTTTAGGGGGGTGCACCGTTCCTGGAAGTACTGCAATACCAGGTCGATGCGTGGAGTGGACGGAGCAAGCCCCTATTCCATCTCCCTGTTCCAAAAATCAATTTAATATATGGTCCCCGGGTAGGGGACGTATCAGATATTAAACTGATAAGAACAGATACTACACTTGATCTTAGCCAAAAGGCCGAGAAGCGATACCAGCAAACTGTCGGAGGACACCGACTCATTCACCGCACCGTCATGGTCACTCCTGGTTCGAGACTCGCACGGTTTCTTAAAAAAATTCAGACAAAACAAAGACGATACACAACAGAGACACAACTGATACGCAACTGCTGACGTTGATCCACTGCTTTAAAACGGAAAAAACGAGTTTATGTGAAGCCTCTGTGTCTTAACAGATGAAGTTGGTTCATTAATATTCATTCAACCGCATTTACATGTGACTAGAACTCCCATTTTATCCCTTCAAACTACAGAAAACGACCAACAACACATCAAGAAGCTCTCAGGAACCAAAACAGACTCATAAAGAAAATAAATCTTATTATTTTCACATTTTTCATTTCGGAAAAGTCACTGTAAATGTTGTAAACACGTTTGCTTCCCGCCCAAACCACTTCCTGCTTCTTTGTTTACATGGTGGCTGAGCTGCCGGTCTGGTGCTGCCACCTACTGCTGGCGTGCGTGAACTGCAGCCTGAACAGACTGAGCAGCGCTGCAGCTTCACCACCAACAAAATCATTTTTTAAACTCGTTCCACAAGAAATTGATCAAACGTATCGCAGAGAGCGAACTTTTTAACTGATTGGTTTCAGAGTTGATGTAATTCATCTTAATAGTTCAACAATACTCTTAAATAAACATCGCAAAGTGAACTGAACCTCATTGGTGTCATCATGTAGCTCTGCAGCAGGAGCCTGATGACCAGCAGCTGATTGCAAATAGGTGTGTTGAAGCTGGGACACATGCATAACATGCAGGGCTGCTGCCCACGCCTGCCATTGAGTAAATCACTCCCTTTACACGCTGGGTGAAAAGCCAACAGTCAACATGAAAGACTATTTCCAACATGAACGGCAGAGGCCGCCAACATCAGCACCGAGCAGATTCTGGGGGGAACAATTGATAGATAAACTGACTAATGGCGATTAAAGGGCACTCATTCCCTTTCCTGAATCTCAAGAACATAAACGACTTTGATGATGTACTCCTGATTATGATGAGTAGTTAATTTTCCACAATTTTAGGGGGGGGTGCACCGTTCCTGGAGGTACTGCAATACCAGGTCGATGCGTGGAGTGGACGGAGCAAGCCCCTATTCCATCTCCCTGTTCCAAAAATCAATTTAATATATGGTCCCCGGGTAGGGGACGTATCAGATATTAAACTGATAAGAACAGATACTACACTTGATCTTAGCCAAAAGGCCGAGAAGCGATACCCACAAACTCTCAGAGGACACAGAGTCATTCACCGCACCGTCACGGTCACTCCTGGTTCGAGACTGGCACGGTTTTTACCAAGACTTCAGACTAAACAAAAACGATAAACAACACAGATCATCAACTGCTGACCGCTGCTTTAATACGGACAAACGACAGTTTGGTGACTTCATCCCACTGCAGTGTGATAACAGATGAAGTTGAATCATTAATGTTATTCAACTTCATTTACATGTAAATAGAACTCCCATTTTAATTCTTCAAACTACAGAAAACGACCATCAACACAACAAGAAGCTCTCAGGAACCGAAAAGGACCCATAAATAAAACTAAATTGTATTATTTTCACGTCTTTCATTTCGGAAAAATCACTGTAAACGTTGTAAACATGTTCGCTTCCCGCCCAAACCACTTCCTGCTCCTTTGTTTACATGGTGGCTGAGCGGCGGGTCGGTGCTGCCACCTACTGCTGGAGTGTGTGAACTGCAGCCTGAACAGGCTAAGCAAAGCTGCAGCTTCACGACCAACAGAGTCAATTATTAAAACAAGTTCTACTTGTTTTAATAAGAAATTGCTCAACTATATCGCAAATAAGGGGCGGTTTTACTGCTTGGTGTCAAAATTAACATGATATATCTCAATAGTTGACAGCTATATATTTTTTTAAAACGCCAACAGTAAGCCTTACCGAGCGTTTACATGAACAGCAGAAACCGCCACCAAAGCACCAAGCAGAACACAAATCCCAGAATTACCTTCTTACATGCGACAAACAAGGTGATTTGGAGAAAACTTCAGGATATCAGAGTCTACTTTATTTTCCACATATTTTAGGGGGTGCACCGTTCCTGGAAGTACTGCAATACCAGGTCGATGCGTGGAGTGGATGGAGCAAGCCCCTATTCCATCTCCCTGTTCCAAAAATCAATTTAATATATGGTCCCCGGGTAGGGGACGTATCAGATATTAAACTGATAAGAACAGATACTACACTTGATCTTAGCCAAAAGGCCGAGAAGCGATACCCACAAACTGTCGGAGGACACCGACTGATTCGCCGCACTGTCATGGTGACTCCTGGTTCGAAACTCCAGTCTTCAACCTTCCCTGGGGACCTCTAGCGGAGAACACGGGGAACTGCACGCCCGGGGTTACCGAAGAAGTCAAACTCCTTTGAGACGAAGCCAAAAACACCCAACCAAGCAGCGACTCGGGAAGCGCCAGTCTTCATTTCTACGGACTGAACACTTGTCGGAGGAAAAGCGGAGTTTAAATAAAGTTGTAGAAAACACCCCAAACAAGACGTTGACTCCTAAAAGCGACTGAACCGCCAAACACATCAACATATAACTCCAACAGCAGGTTGACGCTCTGCGCACGCGCGTGACTCAATGCTAACGACAACTCTGACCGCCATTATCGGCCCTGAACTTACGGTGACGAACCGTAATAACCGGTGTAACTACTCCGAAACACAGGAATTATGTTTACACGCTTACAAATCAAGACCCAGATATTAATAAATTCCAAATACCGAACTTTAACGGGGTTCACCTTTTAGCTAGTCAGCACGCTCGCTGGGCTAAAACACGGATTTTTTCTGCTGCGTCACACGGAACACTGGACGAAATTTAGCGTTTCACGACAAACTAACGTCGAGGACTGATTTGTCACGGGTCAAAAGGGAGGAAAAGTGTCTAAATTCGACGGACAGAGAACGTCGTTGAGTGAAAAAGTGAACTTACGTGGATTTTTCCATCTTTCCAGTGAGACATCTTGGCGACGGCAGTCAATTTTCGGAGTCTGAGTCATTGCGCATGCGCAGACTGCCAATTTCGTGAAACCGCCCAGGCAGTGACCAATCAGGTGCCAGTGTTTATGTGGCGTTTAGCGGCTGTCGTAAAGTTCATGACTGCCTCAAACAGCGTTTTTAATAGAAAACTCGTCGAAAGAAATCTAAATTTTGCTTCACATTGAATTACTCCCAGTCATAAACTACAGTTTATTACGTTTATACACGTTTATTAAAACAATTATTTGTGTGGATCCATTAAAAAAAGGTTATCGTAATTCTTGAATCCACAGTTATTCGACGGAGTTTTTCTTAAACTTTCAACCTTTAATGATGAGCGACACGTTAAAAAGCCTATCGATCTTTGGCCGCCAGCCGTTACCTTCTATCGGAAGACTGAATGAAAACACCTGTAATCCAACTCCAAACTCTGTGGTTTTTTGCGTTATGGCCACTAACACCATTCATGTTCGGATCATGTGTTTATTCACCTTTTTCATCGCCATTTCCATCATTAGCCGATCTTATTTGGACCAATAACATCTTGAGTTTGTTCCGTTGGTCTGTAACGTCGACTCCCTGCTCTCCAAAAGGGTGTGACCCCTTGACCCTCTGATGTTCGACCCCCTTTTTTTTTCCCGCTGTTTGTAAAACTTGAATCAGTGAAGACATGCAGTACTCTCAGCTCCCAGCAAGGGGCAGCAAGGCCCCACCACACAGACTGCCCTCGTTGCATCGCGTTTCCTGTATCTGCAGACACTGACGAGTCCCTTCCATTGGCTGGGAGTCAACGGCGGGAGTCCGCGCGGACACCGTGACACCAGGAGCAGCCGACGACACGGAGGCTCCAACTGCTGCCGGTCCATCTGCTGACTTTGAGGCCCGTTGATGAGATGAAACGTGGCGTCCTACGAGATGAATACGAGCCAGTGAGGGGTCAGGACGTTTTATTCATGAAGCCATGACCATGAATCGCTTTGCAACCAAACAACATCATGAGACCACTGAGTGTGACACAAACATTCACATCCTTTCATCAGATCAGACACATTTACATGTCGTGAGTCCATCCCGTCTGTTTCCTGACATCCACATGGCGCTCATATTTTCACCTCGGTCGCCACGTTCGCTTCAGCCGGACACCAGACTCTTGCAGGCGCCTCTGATCTTGGCCAGTTTCAGGCCGTACATCAAGGGGTTGAAGAG